>OVBJ01000736.1:0-43693 GCA_900406535.1 Noccaea bulbosa | reverse complement strand
TACTTTATATATATATATATATATATATATATATATATATATATATATATACATAATACTTAGGGGGGTCCATCTTGATCTTGTACATATTAAAAACAGTATAATTCCTTGCCAAAGGAAAAAAAAACAATACAATTCACCGGAATTCAGAAAGTTGATAATCAATGTCCATTTTTATCTAAAGCACACGTATTGCTTAGGCATACTCCATGTCACATTTTTTGGATTAGCTCGAATAGTCATACAGGAACTGAAAGTGGTATACAATTTACTTTTGTTTCTACTTAATTAATTAGCCAACGATCACATCCAATTTTATACAAATTAATTAATTATTACTTATGAATGGTACGTATACCTATAAATAATTTGAAAATGTACTGAAAATAATCTGTTTATTAGTGAAAAACGTGGTTGGATTATGTAAGCATATATGTTTTGACTGTCTTGAATTTGTTGAACAAAAAACACATTAACAATGAGTTATAGTGTCCTCTTTTGTTAGAATTACCAATGAGTATATGTTCTATACGGTTAAGGAAATAGTTTACACTTATATAAATAGTTGGTAGATCTAAAATGCATTTTAGATCGTCTGAGACATACAATTAATTGATCCTCTCGATCCGTTTAAATCTCTATGTTGTGTAAATTTACAGTCCGAGGCAAAACTTGTAACACGTAAACGAGTGTTTTTACCGTTTTACAATGTAACGAAACCAAAATGAGATAACAATTATTCAATATAAATAAAATTGCAATGTATAAAAAGTAAGGAAAGACCATGACTACTAATTCCATACTTAAGTGTTCGATTTGACAAGATGATTAAAACACTTAAGATTGGNGATTGGATGTCATTTTTTCATTAAATTTTTTTTTTTTTTTTTTTGTCGTCTTTCATTAAACTTTTTTCTACCACAAATGTAAAAAGTAGAAAAACAATTCGATTCTTCCATATTGTTTCTGATCATCTTAAAAAACGGTCATTCTGATGATGGCCAAATCATGTCTATTTGATTTACTGTATATCGAAAGTGACAACTTATTCGCATATTTTCTGATGACGTAAGCATGATTCGGTTAATTTGATTTTTTATCTATGTTCAGTTAATATTTTCACAAATCACAATATTTTTCTAATTGCGAACCCATACTTTAGCTTCCTTTTGGCCAAATTTTATGACGTCAAGGTTACGTATGTGTCTATGTAATGCAAAGTGACACGTGTCATACCCCTACGTAACACGTTCCCAGGAAGTAGCTAACTTTTTGAACAGGTCTTTGAGGTTAATCATATTTAAAACTTACAAATTTGGGGATTATCTGAAAGTTTTTCAAATCTGACTGGCTAATGTAAAATGTTAATCTATGTTGTCTTATTCAGTTATTCATTAGCTTAAAAGTCTAGCACTACTTTTTGTCTTTTCACTATATTAGCTAAGTTATAAGTTACAACTCATAAACTTTTTACTTTCTGTACTATTGAATCCACAAAAAAATTTAGATATGCATATTCGATCAAACCACATAAGTTAGTCTAGTCTATAACCGATTAGACAGAAATAAAAACCGCACTACTATAAATCTGAATAAAACCTAGTTTTAATCACAAAATACAAAAAGAAAAGAAAAAAGAACCAATTGGAAACTATATTTAGTTAGACACAGCCAAGATTAAAAGAAAAAACTTGTATACACAATTCTTGCTTAGCCGCAGAATCAAATCAAAAGACATCAAAGCTTAAATCATAATGACGTCAGCATGACACAATGCAATCAGCGTTGTGGTTCCAAACAATGCGGCGGTGTAAGCTTTTTGAAGCCCATTAGGGCCCACAAACCTTTCAAAGCCGTCTTGATCCTCTCTCTCTATAAATATGCACACACATTCACAGATCCAAAAACACACCCAGATTCATTTATCTTAACGAGATAAAAAAATAAGACGACGACTTTAATTGCTTAGCCAGTTAGTAGTATATGAGAGCTGCGATAAACAGAGCAAATTCACTTGGAGGTTCATTTTCATTTGGGTTTATCAAAAACATCAAATCCATGTCTTCTTCCCAAAACTTCGTATCAAGATCTGTAATCAAGAAAGTTTTCGCCAAGCATCAGAAAGAAGGCGATGGGGCCGTCGTTAGACGTGGCATTTCCAGGTTCTTTTGTCTTTTCTTTTTTGTCTTTTTTTTTTCTTGATAAAATATTTAAATGATTATCAAATCTCACAAATCTTCTGGATTTTCTCTTGTGGTGAAAATTAGGACTGAGCAGAAGTTGTTAGACCCTTTCTTGATGCTAGATGAATTCTCCGGTAAATTCTTGAAATTCCCATTGAGAGCAACCGTTTATTTTTGTTTATTTACCCATTTAAAAAGCAGTCATTTCGATAATCTAATTCACTAAAATATAGCTATTTCGTTATTTATTGCTAATTCTCTAATTTCTGTTTTACTATATTTTTCCATGGGAGCAGTTTCACCTCCAGCTGGATTCCCTGATCATCCTCACAGAGGTCGAATCACACACATTGATAGATACATGACTTAGAAACCTTTTTTTTTTTTTTTATCTAATGGCTCTTTAACAATTTTTGGAAATTACGATGAACAGGGTTTGAAACTGTTACATACGTACTAGAGGTAAAAAAAAAAAACGTATTTTCCCCTAAATCTTTTAGTAAACGTGTTTTTAATTATCTTATCCGACTTTTAAACTTTTGGCGTAGGGAGGAATCACTCACCAAGACTTCAAAGGGCATAAAGGTACAATCTATGCCGGTGATGTTCAGGTAAGAAAAAAAAACATAACAGAAATAACTGCGCAGTAATTCGAAAAATCCAACAATTTGAAAAAACCTAGACATCTTCTTGATTTTTATTTTTTATTTTTTATTTTGTTTTTTCAGTGGATGACTGCAGGAAGAGGAATCATTCATTCTGAAATGCCTGAAGAAGAAGTTAACAAAGGCTTACAACTTTGGATCAATCTTTCCTCCAACGAGAAAATGTAAAGAAAACCCACTTCCAAATTCCACTTTTGTGGAGTTTCTAAACCGGAATATTGATTCTTTAATTTGATTTCGACAGGATAGAGCCAAATTACCAAGAACTGTCGCATTCAGACATACCGAAAGCAGAAGAAAACGGTGTCGAAGTCAAAATCATAGCAGGAGAATCAATGGGAATTCAGTCTCCTGTTTACACGAGAACACCAACAATGTTCCTCGATTTCACTCTCGATCCAGGAGCTCAATTCCACCAGAACGTTCCGGAATCTTGGAACGCGTTTGCTTACGTTCTAGAAAGCGGTGAAAGCGGCGGCGTTTTCGGCTCCTCGAACTCTTCCCCTGTTTCAGCACACAATGTTGTGGTGTTCGGACCAGGGAATGATGGTGTTAGCGTGTGGAACAAGTCATCTTCCAAGAAGTTGAGGTTTGTGTTAATAGCTGGAGAACCGATTGGTGAACCGGTGGTTCAGTACGGTCCGTTTGTGATGAATACTCAGGCTGAGATTGATATGACCATTGAAGACTATCAATATGGTAAGAATGGTTTCGAAATGGCCAAGTTTTGGAGGTCACAATGAGAAAGACAAATGATAATAATTAATCACTATTTTATTGTTTTTGTTTGTACTTTTTATTTTCTTTACTTTGTGTTTCTAAGGGACAATAATAAAATTACATTAATAAATTTGTTTCTTTGGCAAAAAAAATTTGGGTGGGAACCCATTAAATCCGAGGCTGACTTTTTTTTTCAGATCCAACCTAGTCACCATCATTAAGTTTCCACTATTTTAGTTTAAGTTACAATTGTTCATACTATTATATTGGCATATGAAGAAAGCATAACACACTTATAATGATTCTTAGAATGTGAACAAGACAGAGACGAGACAGTTGTTAAGTACCAAACGCGTATTAACACGGCCAAGTGACATAAACACGATAGTTACTTTATGGATCTTATATTTGATTTGATTGCAAAGTCCTGATAATGCATTATGAACGGATTTTCTTACTATTTTAAACTATATTTCTATGATTTTAAACATATCATTCATTGCTGATAAATAAAATCTGTTCGAACCGGATGAGAGAATACTTAAAAAAAAAAAAAAAAAAAAGCTCTTATATTTTATATTTTTTATCAAAATCAAAGAGTACATTTTCTATAATTTTGATTCAACAATGAGTTTTAATATTTCGACTTAGATTTAAATACGGTGATAGAGAATGAAGGCATTGAATACACTCATGACTACATTGTTTCAACCGCCACATCAATATCGAAGTTAATTAATTACAATAATTGACAATTGCAATAGTAAACCTTTTAATCGTTTTGCGGGCCACCGAGTTAAAGAGCAGTTGGAAAATATCAAAATTGATTTAACAGTCACAAAGTTTACAGAAGTTACAAGTAGAAAGTAGAAATGAGAACATAACTTATACCCTTCCTTGTCCAATTTGCTTACATTTCTTCTTTATCTGTAACAAAAACACATTTTCTCTCTTTTGCTTTCAACTTCAACTGATAACTAAAAGAATGTCTTCTTTCTCTCTATAAGTTAACCGGCAAATCCGAAAACCAACCCTCGGTACAAGAGAAAACCGGTACAGAGATGTTGTTACCTCGAACAGCAAGGAAACGTCTTAGTCCCGTCGTTCTCGTTCTTGACCAAGCTAACCCGATTCACGGTCAGTTCCTCTTTGTAAGAATCAGAGTTCAGCTGCTTCCGACTAATGTTGCTATAAATGTCGCGAATCACCATCTCGAAAGCCGTCTTCACGTTCGTCGAGTCCAGCGCGGACGTCTCCATGAAAAACAATCCTTCAGACTCCGCAAGACTCTTGCCTTCCTCGATGCTCACCGCTCTTATGCTCTCGAGATCGCATTTGTTCCCAATCAGCATTTTTGCTACTGTTGTATCAGAGTGAGCTGCGCCAAAGCAAAAGATCCATCATTCATCATTGCCAAACTAATTTCAACCCGAAAACATTAAGTTTATCATCACAATTTGACTTGACTTTGAATCAAAGTCTTAAGAAGTCATCATAAATCTTCAGATCTATAAATTCTAACTACATAGCAATGATCTTATTCATGAAACTCACACCGACTGCTACTTAATTGATTCGAATCCGAGTCTCTACTCTAATCGAAATCAACACTCGATTTGCAGATCTCACTCGAAATCGAAATCGAATTCAACAAATAAAGAAACTCGAATCGGGGAGAGATGGAGGAACATACTGTTGAGCTCGTCGAGCCAGCGACCGACGTTCTCGAAGGTGGAGCTGCGAGTGATGTCGTAGACGACGAGAGCTCCGACGGCGCCGCGGTAATAGGCGGATGTGACGGCGCGGAAGCGTTCCTGGCCGGCGGTATCCCAAATCTGAGCTTTGACTTCCTTGCCGTCGATGACCATGCTCTGAGTCTGAAACTCGACGCCGATCGTGGCCTTTGAGTTCGGATTGAACTCGTTCCGAGCGTAGCGGGTAAGGAGGTTGGATTTGCCGACGGCGGAATCTCCGATGATCACTATCTTGAAGAGATACTCTTCACCTCTCTCGTCGTCCGACATTTTTTCTAATTTTGGGTCTGTAACGCTTTATTCGGAGATGAAAGAGAGATAGGGGAAAAAAATGAAGCGAGAGGTTTTTGCCTTTATTAGACTGTGCTGTTATGTAATGAGCACAATGAATGTGTCACTTTGCGCATGAATTAGATTTTCCATCATATGATATCATTTTAAGTTTTTAACTATAATCACGCACCGAAATCGAACCGTGAACAACTCTGAACTAAACCTGATTTCTTTACTTTTTTATAATT
This sequence comes from Noccaea bulbosa, assembly GCA_900406535.1. Classification (NCBI taxonomy): domain Eukaryota; kingdom Viridiplantae; phylum Streptophyta; class Magnoliopsida; order Brassicales; family Brassicaceae; genus Noccaea; species Noccaea bulbosa. The sequence goes on along the minus strand of OVBJ01000736.1, from coordinate 37,850 downwards.
GTGTTTTTTCTTTTAATTCCTACAATACAAGATATTGACAGTGTTTTGTAGTATGTCTTATTGAAAGAAAAATAATGACAAAAGATGAGTTTTTTTCTTCTCATAAATAATTTAAACTGTTTAAACTTTTTAAATAGTTGCCAAAATAGTAAACCCGGAAAAAAAATTAATTGAAAAACACCAGATTATATGATTTTTTTTTTTTNTTTTTTTTTTTTTTTTTTTTTTTTTTTTTTTTTTTTGTGATACGATAAAAGGAAAGAATGAGAGTTGCTCAACAGTTACAAATAATAATTGTTTTCATAACAATTAACAAGGAAATCTTAAATATATGAGATGTTTGATACGTCATTAGGCTTGCTTATTATGAAAAAAAGTCACCAGGCTTGTTAACATTGTTTGTTCCAGACTCCAGAGATGGTTTAACACTTGCTGACTTACATCAATGGATATTTTATAAACTTTTATATTTCTATATGCTGATGTAGTTATTGTAAATTACCTTTTTAATGAGATTTGTCTAACATTACAAACGTAGAATATTTCGTTTCTTTGAATGAATTCGCAGACCAAAACTTAGGATTGAATACTATACACTCACATCGCTTTCAAATCTCAAATAGTGGGCTGTGTTCTTATGTTCCTAGGCTAAATTCACAAACTTTTTTTTTTTTTTTGGAAAATTCGATCGATCGATTTGAAGTTACTATAAGTTGTCATGGAGGTCAGACTTTGAAAAATGTGCCAAAACCAGATTTTCATTAATTTATCCCTCTCTAGACCTCCAACATCATAGTTAATTGAAATCCTTTTTTACTGTGTTTCTTTCTGTCTTTCAACTGATTCCTCTGTCTCTTTTTCTTCTATACTTTCTTGCATCATATTTGGAAACATATCATCGCATCATTCATCATCGCTTCTTGCATGCCCCACAAGTACATTTCTCCATTCCTTTTTCCAGTGACTGCAACAAATAATCAACGAGACGTAAACATTAACAAAACAAATGATTGCTGTCAAACAAAAAATATTATACAAATAATTTCATATATGTACAGGTTCTATATATCTTTTGGAATCTCATTTTACATTTGTATGGCTTTTATGGACGTGAATTTATTCAACTCGATTATGTATTTATGTACATACTCGAATAACACCATAATTATTAACATGTGAATCTATGAGACCTCATAATCTAAGGTTAACCTCATATATGACGCAGGCGAATGCACTGACTGAGCGTACGATGTACATAAATCTTAGTTTAGAAGAGTATATAACTATTAACATAATTTGTTATTAAAGTTTTTTAGGAAAAAAACTAAGGTATTATATCACCAGGATCTAGATCAAAATCTAATCTAACAGATAGACTTAGTCATAATTAACTGTTTCATGTAATTGATCAGTTGTACAACATGTCGATAATCAATGTTATCATAATTGTTTTTTCAACATACCATAGTTAAGTTATGAATTATGACGTATTTTCAAAGTAACATTTTCTCAACATACACATGAGGAACATGAATACATGATCGTCTTGCATACATAGATTCATATGTATTGGACGGCGTACCTCGACTTGGTGTTGAAGACCTTTGATATGCTCAACAGCCAAATCTAACATATCTGCGTAGCTCGTTTGCTGCCAAAAAAAAGTTTAACTTATTTGTAGACTTATAATCTCTTTACTTACTCCTAAATTACATAAAAAGTAATTATTAATATCCCCCACCTTATCCATATTGGGCACCAGTTCTTGTAGCTTCTTCAGCTTCCCGCTTATTCTCGTTCTTCTCTCCTACACACACGCACCAAAATCACATAATAAACTTAATCGTACTCTTGTTTTCTTTGGTTTTTAATAAAATAATTTTTTTTTTATAGTTTTGCAATAATATTATTGAATCCAAATAATAGCATAAAACTAACCCTTTCAGCGATGCTGCGTGGATGAGTCGCGCAACCGCGCTTGGCCCTAACCTTACAAGGTACTGAGTCCTCTGGGATGTTCATCAAACTCTCCATTCTCGCCATTTCCAGAGAAGTTTGCGGCATGCTAAACTAAAGAATCAAAACCATGCAGGTCTAGGTGAAACATCAGTTCAAAAACTCCACACAAAAATCATTTTCTTAGCAAAGGACTTGTGAAATTAATGTAATATTCATAAATCAATCATAAACCTTCTGAAAGCTATTAACATGCATCACACAACACCATTCAACTTTGGCTTCTACACACATGAATTTGCGTCCATAATATACATATATTCCAACTTGGAATTCTCTTGCAAACTTTACGGAATTTAATCTGATTTAAGGATTTCTTGTAAATTATATAACACTCACTATAATATCATTTCCTAGCAGACAACTTGCGAACCATATAGATCAATCATAGCCCTTCTCCAAGCTATAATACACAAATCCACTCAACTTTCGGAATATGAAAAAATTCACACTTTATTTAGGAGAGATCAAGAATTATTAGCTTTACTGTTTAGAAAGTTGATCTAATTAATTAAGATTAAAAATACTTATAGTAGCCACAATATTATACAAATACCTGAGTTTCTAAGGTGAAAAAGTCGGTGGTCTTGGACCGTTTCCCGGGTTCGTCAATGGTGAAACTGATATGAGATGATGAGTTGTCCCAGTTGTTATGATTATTTCCAAAACTCATACTCGTCGATGGGACACCGTTTATAGCCGCCGCAGCTGCTTCAACCTCCGGGATTCGCGGTAGAGAATTATGTTCTTGCTGACTATTACTCCCGCCGGAGAATCTAGCCTCCGACTTCAACCTCGACGGTCCTCGCTCTCCTCCGCCGTATCTTCCGTTTGGCCGTCCTAGAGAAAAACCTGTTCCCTCTTCCATGAACAAATTTGGATCGAATGAGAAAGGAAGAAAGAGATATATGTAATGTGATGTAGGGTTACGACTAATTGTTATCTCAATATTTTAATAACCAGCATGATTTTAAAAATGTATTCTTGAAATTGGAAGAGAATGGGTCTTCTTTCAGGCTCGAGGACCCCTTCATTTGTCTCTACTTAACTTTTTATTTATCGCCAATTTGACAGAGAAGATTCATGAAAAAGAATCTTAGAAATATTCACTATTCGAAATTCCAATTATTAAATTATCATGTATTGTCTATGTATATAATAATGCAAGAGGGTAAATTTTCTTGGGGCTCGCACATGGATTACAGTGGAAAATAAACCGGACGGATGCACTGAACCGGAGATCAAATTGCTCAAAAATAATATAAATTATTACTTCAACCAACAATGCAGTATTAAATCTATTACTTATAATGACAAGTAGGCGTATCCAAAAATCAAAATAGCGACTACGATAAAGCCATGTCAGCAAGATGGGCCCTCATGGCTGCTTTGTCAGAAGTAAAATAGCAAGTGGGAAAGATATAATATTTGCCAAGTGGACTATACTTTTATTTCTTTTTGTAATGATTCGTTTTTTCTAACATATACTTTTGGCAAGTGCATGTTTTTATATTACACGCTATTTGCATTAGATTGCATTATTAAAATATACAACTTGCCTTCTCCTAGAAATACGTATTTAACTATTCATGCATGTATGATATATAGATCAACCATGGTTTCTCCAAACAGAAAATGAACGAGAGAGGTGTGTATAAAATCTACATATACAGATTAAATTTTAACCAAAAAAATCTATAGATAGATATTTGAGAAAGCCTAGGTGTATTAGATTTTCAACTGAACTTTTAGTTAATTAAAAGAAAAAGTCATATCTTTCATGCGTAGACAATTTAATTAAGTCGTCAAAAGAAATTTGAGATAACATGGTTTAGATTACACGAAGTCAAGCTTATGTGTTGGACCTTTTTTTTTTCTTGTTTCCAACACAAAAATGATCGAGAATAAGTGATCTGATTCAGTTATTCATATCCAAAATATTGGTGACATGAATTAACCCATATTCCTAATCTAAATTTTGATGCTCCACCTTATTTTGTGATGTGAGATTCATAATTATTATGAATTCTCCTTCCACTTCTAGAATCATATATTTTAGGATTTTAATACATTTTTTTTTTGTTGCAACACCATATGTAGCTAAATTTTATATTTGCTTGATTTATGTTTGTAAGAAAATATTAGTTTTATACAGAAATCTAACTATATATCTTTGTAAAACAAAACAAAACTAAAAAGATTAATTTGCATAAAAAGAAGAGAATGTAAATTATTGAAGTATTTTACCTGTGTGTTGCAATTTTCAAATTATAAAGCAAAATTGATTAAGAGGCAGAACCTAAGGAGGGGTTAAAACTTTGTATATATAAAAAGTATGGGATGGAAATGTAAGAACCGTAAGAGGTTACCGTTGGGATCAGTGGGAAGATGTTGGTCATAGAATCCGGCAGGAGAGCTTCTGTGTCGGAACAAAGAAGAAGAAGCGCCGGAATCCGAACCGAATGAAGATAGCTCGCCGGAGAAGTGATGACCAGCGACGTTGGTATTGCGCTGCTGCCGCGGCGGAGGCTGTGGATGCGGCGGATGATTGTTGTGGATTTGAGAGCCGAGGGAGGAGAAATCACGGGTGGCTCCGTCGGCTGAGTCATATCGACTGTTGCTGGCGTCGCCACCGTCTTGAGAGGTGGACTTAGTGGAGGAAGAAGGAGGGTACATAATTTGACTTAATTTTCCGGCAAAGAAAAACCACCCTGCAAAAGTTAATCTGATGGTTAGGGAAAATCTTGAGGATAGACTTTAGAGAGAGAGAGAGATTATGAGTAGTTGTGAATTAATATAATAGTGCAAGAGGGTTACTAATTATAGTTAGGGATCGTTTAATTAATTAATTGAAGTAAGGGGAGCGAATTAGAGAGAAGGCTTGTGGGCTTGTGGCCTGTGCTTGACGAAGAGAGAGTCTCCTACTCACGGTCCGTCAACGCACGTGCACCTCACGTGTTTGACAGATGGAAGTTTTGAGTCTTTGTCGTTCTTTACATTTTAATTAATTGTAGTTTTTCTGTTAACTCGTCGTCATTTGTTCTAAAGATGTTGGCTTTTGTTTATTTGGTAAATTCATAAAATATATGAGGAAGATTTTATTTCTTTAAATGGTTAATTTATAGGTTGTTATCAACAGTTGACAAAAGAATACCGACAATAACTTAATATATACTACATACTGAATATAATTGGTAGCACCTGATTTTATATATTGTACCTCGATTCAGTTTCCAACTTTCCGAAGAGACTATTTGGAATTAAATCAGAGGATGAGGAGATTTGTAAGACAATGAAATGGCTCAACAATCTTTTTCTGCCATGAATGTTGGGAATATGAAGGGGAATTCGTTCATTTATGTTCTATTTTTTAGTTTTTAGTTTTTTTGCTTATACAATGATATAAATTCTGGTCTAAACTCTTGTTATATAATACAGACACTTTTCGACATTACTGATGGCCAAGCACAATAATGTTATTTAACATTATGAAAAGAAGATGGTAATAAAACATTCTCAAAAGCAAAGGAATTGGCGCCAATGAGCGTTAAGGTTTTATTTTTTCTTCAAAATAATTAATCGTTTTAAGGTGCACTAAATTGTACTGCTACTATCATCACACTAGCATTCAAGTCATGTTATAGCTTAGTAAGACAAGAAATTATATCATTTTTTTATATATTCAAATTGTGTACTGTGTAGTGTACGACTACGCAATTGATTTTTCGATCATAATTTATGAAGATCGTGGAAACGTTAAATGACAGACAGATTGTTCTATTAATGTGTGGGTAAATATTTTTTAGCCCACAAATACGTGGGGTTTTGAACTAATTAAATTGCATGGATTAACCTAAATGCTGATCAATACGATCGAGTTGTAGGTTAATAGCACAATATACTTGTAATGTTTTGTACTCTAATTCTTTTTTAGCAAAATCAAAGCTTTTGATACCAAATGCTTTAATTTGTTAATATGGATTGATAGCTATATATCGTCAAGTGGACCATTAAGATTCCATTTTGTATAGGCGAAACAACTTCCTAATTAACATGTACTTATATTACCGTCTATCGATACATAGTCGGATACTTGCAATTTATTTGGATTAGAGATTAATTTACCTTTTTGTTCATGTTTCCGACCATATGATCCTAGACAAAGGCAGACCATGACAACAAAAAAACATCCATTTTACATCTATGCGATCTATTGATTGTATATTAAAAGCATCGCATGTCCTTTTTTATTCAACTATCGTGAACGCCCATAGATTAGGGCAGACCATTGTATATAATTTTTAAAACATTTAATTTGGATTTCATAATTCTGTTTCAGATGGGCAAGATTCTGGTCTGACACAAAAACCTATACCACACTTTTTTATAATCAGTTTTCTTAAGCTACAGTTTAGTTGAAAGTGGTTTTCTGGAAATTATAATTTTAATTATTTATTTTCAAGAAAACTTTCTTAAGTTTATTGTGCATGTGAAGTTAATAGCAATGCCGCCAATTGAACTTCTTGGGTTGGATAATATCGGGCCTAAAGAGTTGGCCCATTCAGGGCCTTTCTTCAATACGGACTATTTGTTTCAAATATGATTGGTCAAATATGATTTGCCCATTTGTGTTTCTATTGTCAACTTCGAATGGGATCTGTAACACTTAGCTTCGACTAAGTATAACGGTTTGTAAAGGCTTTTCTTTTTGAAGATTTGAATTTGAAAAGCCATGCCACCAATGTGCATTTTTTTTTTAGCTAAAATTCGACAGTTAATTGCGTTCTTTGTATTAGCTTTTCCACAGGAATGATGAAATATTTAGAGTTGATTTTTTATTTATTTTGTATATGTTTGATCAAGAATTAGGACACAAAATTAACTCTTGACCTCGCCACTATCCGTCACCACCCGTAAAGATGATAATAAAAACTTATGAACATATCTGTTTGCATATAAAAAGAAACAAAAAAAGTTCTAGACGCCAGTTAGTTGCCGATCAATCTATTTATTTTTCTCAAATTGGGAAAATTCGGTTGGTCATATTTTCTGACATTTATTTTTGTGAAACCTGCAAAAGAAAATATATGACTTCGCGTTTTTATGAAGGAGAATATGACATCGTTTTTAGATCTCATACCCAATAACAAATATATCGAAGAGGTAACTTTGGATTTCAGTTTGCTTCCATTTGGTTCTTTTTTTCTTTCTGAGAAAACTAAAATTTGTTCTTTTTGGTTTCGTTTTCTTTGAAAATAACCGAACCGAAATTATAAGGAAAAGGATTGATGGGAATCAAGAGGTGAAACAATTAGAATCTACGTAAATGAACAAACGAAATTTATATACATATATATATATATATATGTACGTCGTTTATAACTAGTTTCTATTTGTAAATGTCAAAAAAACAAATTATCGCAATGGTCCAGTTTAAGTAAGTTCAAATTCAATTGTGAATACATGTATACTCAGTCTATAGTAACGTAGAAAGCCTTTCAACGGAGCCAATCCAAACCGAATTAAAATGGCTTTTTTAAGAAATAAAAACTTTTATTTCTTATAAGTTGGGTTAACCAATAATTGAATATTTATATATTTTCTTAGTTTACATTTGCATTGTAATTTATATGTTTATATCTACACATACGTGTGTGTATGCATCCAATAAGAGGTGTCCTTGGTATATTTGATCCGGTCACTTTCAACTTCATGACAACTAGATAATTCCAACTATGAAGTTCCAAATGTGGATTTGTGCTCGGCGATTTTGTGATAAACAAAATTGTGATATAATTAGTTACTACCAAATTGTATAGCGGGAAATTTCTTATAGTACATTTATTAACCAAGTAATTATTTGTCAATGATTCCATTATGCTTAACTTAGTTTAGTGGTAACGTTACATAGATAAATTTAGATATCGCTGAGTTTACTTTTCACGTCATTTTCTTTAAAACTTAAATAATTTACATTTAGTAAGAATATTTTTACATATATTTGGTAAGAATAATCACTATCTTGTTCTTGTAGATACGGAATTGTAAGAAAGCTAGCATTACTTTTATTAAGAATCGTATTGTCGGCATTAATTAAGAAGAAAGCATTGCACTAGAAATCTAGATCCCCTATAAAGATAATACTTTAGCTCTAGAAAGGAAGCCTCTAAGCTCTTTTCACGCTCTTTCGTGCATAGCCAGTAGCCACAAAGGAGATAATGGTACTCTTATGTAATTAATAAGTAATATAGCTGATTCAAATACTTCACAAATGATATCTAGATTTTGCTCGCAGTACGAAAATTACCACCACTGGGAAAATATATATATATATAGTAAAAAGAATTTACTTAATTTTACTAATTTTTAGAAGTTTAACGTTAAAATGTAGTTTTAGGTTAAAGTTTGTAGGTCAGTCACAAGAAATTAAAAACATTTCAAATAGAAACAAATACGCGTGCAAAAATAATATAAAGGTTAAAAGAAAAAGATAACGAAAACTGAGAATACGAAAGCAAACGAATCTGGAAATAATTTATATCTGGAGTTCACGTTTTCCTCAGCTCTCTGACAACTGTAAGATGCTGTATTATTTTGTTAATTTGATATTAATAACCTAATTTAAGCTCTGTTAATCTGTCATTTTCGTAATCTAGTTTTCATCGATTTGTTTTTTCGTATTAGTTGACGAGTAAGCTTTCACGTGAAACGAGACTCGTAAGTCGTAAGCAGAGGAGTGTTTTCTTCTTATTGTAATTTATTTGCATATACTATATATAATCGTATATCAGTATGTGAGTTATTAGTTCCTTACTGAGACCCTTTTTTTTGTTAAAGATCTTTACGGAGAGTTGGAACCTTCTTTTTTTGTTATCAACGACTTGGATACTAACTATATGAGCATATTTGCACACGTAACATATTGATGATTAATCTCTTTGTAGTCTTAAATTTAAAATGTGAAATTAACGTTGATCATGATAGTTGAAACAGTATATATATATATTCTTCCAATTTGTTACAACGGCTTATAAATTATGTTAATATCATCTATTTGTCCTTTTGTGACGACACAAATAATGTGAAAATCCATGATTCATCAATCAGGAAAAAATATCCCCTCATTCAAAAAATTACATAAGATCAATAGTCAACTCCATGTGATAAGCGGTCTCCTGTACCTTTAAGTCTTCGTACATTTTTCTTAGTACGTGTTATCTGTTTACCCCAATATGATATACATGTAATTTTCTAAACACATTCATAGTAATAACTTACACAGAACAACTATACTGTATAAGTGTATATACGTCGTAATCGTAAATGACATTTACTGGATTTTTGTTTATCCCTTTGGATTCTTCTCTGTGGTTCTCTCTTTTAGTGGACAAATTATATGCTACTCTTTTCATTTTAATGAATTTTCTAATCAATTTTGGTTGTTTCATAAAAATAAATTATTTTAACTTTTTGATACACTTTTTCATTTTTCAAGAATTTTTTTAATTTTTATTAGTTTAAATTTATAAAAAATATTTAATTATAAAAATCTATGTATTTATGATTAAAAAATAAAATTTCCTTAATATGTATAAAAATCTCAGAAAATTTATTTAAAAAAATGGAGAAAATATTTTTTTTTCTGGTGGATGAAGGATATTATTCGTGGAAAACTTTGACAACTTAACCACATCAATTTGTTAATCTTCAAAACTTGTCCGTTAACTGATGTTCATGAATTGAAGCTTTTTTATCGTAAAGAATATTCATTGAGTCGATACCTACCTATAAAAGCTCTTACTAGCTAGGAGCAAATTCCAAGATAGAGCAGCCTTAGTTTATAATAAAGTAATGCCACCTTCTATACCATGCATCCAATATCACAATTCGATTGAATAACAAAACTAGTACAGATTTCCGTTAAATATAGTTCGCGAGAAAACAAAGAATAGAATAAATAAAAATAGTTACCAAAAGATGAGACAAATGAGGAAGGCTAAGTTAGTTGTTGGAGGCTGCTGTCTGAATTACGCCGCCGTGGGGTCCCTAGCCAACTGTTAGAATCACCACTGAATGACTTATGCTAGTTTGTTATTAATTTTTTTGACAATATTGTATAAAAATGAAGATTTTCTAGAATATTTCACTCATTTTTTTTTTTTTTTTTTGCAACTTCATCAGCTTACTCATGAAATCAAATAGGCACAATAGTGAGATCGGATGGGTATTACGAGATGAGAAAGGCAATGTCCTTTGGATGGGTTCAAGGAAGATTCCTCGAATGAGATCGATACTAGAGGTGGAAGTGGAAGCGCTAAGATGGGCCACTCTTGTTGTCTCGAATTTTAACTATGTTAATGTTGTCTTTGAAACAGATTCGAAGGAAGCAGCTGACGCTGTAGAAGGCAAGGAAGAATGGCCCATGTTTCGAGCAGTGATTCAAGATATACATCAACTCCTCTCAAGAATCAAGAATCACAAGCTTATCTTCCAGTCTAGAGAAAGTAAATTTGTGGCAGATAGAATAGCTAGGGAATCTCTTTCCTTTGTGAATTATGGTCCTAAGCTGTTTTCATTGATGCCAAATTGGATAATCCCCCTAGTGAAAGCGGATAAAGAGTGTTGTAATCACACTGGTTAAATGATATTTTGCTATTTGAGTCAAAAAAATAAAAAAAATAAAAATAGGCACAATAGTGATATTTGTTTTCAAAGTTAATTATAGAAAGACCATTATTTTGAAAATGTATTGATAACTGATGGGCTGATTGCTTGGAGATTTTGGCAACAAAGTCAAGAAGTAACCGGTTAAGCCGGTTGCATCAAGAATGACTTGACCGAAACGTGGCCATGTGATGTTATAATTAAGCAATGTGGAAGCAAGTATCAAAGTATATATTTTCAAAACTGTTTGAGCACAATAATTCCAACATTTTGTTTTTTTATTGATTGTCGAGTCATATCTGTTGCCACCTTTGAGTTTTAAAATGCCATTTTAATTGTAAATTCAATAAAAGAATTGTTGTGAAGTAATCCTCGGAGGGGCCCGCCTCATGGTTAAAATGTAACATAGGTTCTAATGTTCTATGCAGTCAAAGAACAAGCAGAAGCAGATAGAAGGTTATGCAGTCAAAGAACAAGCAGAAGCAGATAGAAGGTTCTGCATTGGTAGTTTGGTAAGGAGGATTTTCGCAAATGTTGAAGCTACGTTAATATTTTAAGTCATTTGTGGGCAGAGAGTATGCAAAGTCATAAAGTTACTAAAGTTATCTTTGTATCTGAGAATAAATAACTGGTGGGGGAGCGGTTAACAAACAGAGAGCTTGGCTTTCTTTAGGAACGTCGCCATTCTTAGCTGCAAGCCACCCGGCTTGGCTTAATGAAATCTTTATTGGTGAGGAAGTTGCAACCTCTAGTTGATAATCTCAATTTTTTTTCATTTAATTGGTTTAGACTATGGGGCATTGTCTTTATTTTATTTTATTTTTGTTTTTTGTTTTTTGTATTTTTCTTAGAACTCTTTCGTGTTGGTATATGGCCTTGTATTTTCCTTTGTGTAATTTAGGCATCAGGATTAGTTCAGCCGATTTAAATTCGGCATCGGTGCTTGAGGTAGACTTACATATTATAATAAGTTAGCGGAACTGTAAACTAAAATAATATAGATGGAAAAAAATCTTAGCGGAGGGCCGGAGGGGGTAGACTTACAGATTTTTGTGGTCTTTCTTTTCTATTTTTCGTAGCAAGGACATACAAATATATATAAAGTATTTTGTTCATTAAAAGCAAATATCTTATTTTTGGTAGGATCGTCTCAAGTTTTGGGACCAACTTTTAAATTTTAGTGGCATAGATTGTTATATCCTAAGATGAATTGTATATCTGTTTTCCATGTGAGTAGCGGTATGGTAAAAATATGTTTGGAAAAATATAGTTAAAACTGTTTTGTGCTTTAATTGCATTTTTGTTTGCAACAAAACAGATACTACTTTAGTAACAAACTTAGTCCAGCCCCGATCGAATAGTAAACTAAATAGACTTACTAGTTACTACTATCACCAACAAACCCGAATAATTATACATTTATATATATGTGTGTGTGTGACTAAAGTAAAACAACACACTATTATTATATATATTGCTCAGTTAATCCGTCTGTACATGGATATTGTATATAATTTTGTAGACATCGGTCACATTTCAGGTTTGTTATGATATTGATTTACTTGATTTAAGCTTAGAAATTGTCGGTGAATATTATCTAACTTATATATATGATCTACTTGTTGCTCTCTCTTTGGATAATCAAATTTTATGAGTTGCGTCTTACAACTATTCAAAATAGCATGTTAGTTGAATAGCTAACGTTAATTACGTAATTTGATTTATTTTACTAGTCGAGTACATCGAAAGTCGAATCATTTATGCGCTGGACATTATTACATGTACGTCCACGTATATAGTTTAGGATAATTTTGCGATGAAAACAGAAAACGGGGAAAGCATATCCCAAATCACTAATCAATATGTCGATCACTATTTACTAATTGACGAATATTATATAAAACCCATGTTATAATAGAATTTTCAACCTTTCTAAAAAACTTATAGTAGAATTTTTATAACAATTAACAATGACAATTTTAATTTTTAATTACGAAACAATAGCTACAATATTGTCAAGTGTCCGCGCGCCTCTGATGAATACACGAGCCAACTTCAACTTTGATTTCATATGTAAACTCTGACAGTTTCCTGTGTCTTTGTTTAATAATTCTGATTAATTAATGGACCGAAATTCAGTTTCGGCATAAGAAAAATAAACATATAAATATGCCGTTAGGGAGACTAATTTAGACTAACGTTCAAATTATGTGAAGACTAGTTTCCAACAACGACAGCTACGACGATTTTTAGCACCAAAAAATAAAGACAGCTACAATATTTGATTTTTTAAGGGTTTATCTTAAATCACATAAACTACTCTTTTTCAAAATACAATTGAAACTTTAATTTAGCACAGAGACGTCTCGAGCTTATCAAGCTTCAAAATGTATTCTAAATACCAATATATATTATATACGACTAGAGCTAATCATTGCTTTTGAAAAGTACACGAGACACTATTTGACATATAAATAACTAAATAAGTTAGTTTAAACTTTGTTTTTTATTGAAACCCCGGTTAACGACAGGAGAATATTACGTTACATGTTGTTGGAAATTTTTATATATTTTTTTAAAATATATATATATATATATATATATATTTTTTTTTTTTGTAACATATATTTCTTTCGTCGTTTAGGGTTTCGACTGTAGTTTTCGTTCTTGAAGCAATCAAATTATTAAATTCATTTTCAGTTAAAAATATATATTTTCTATACACCATTATTTCCTTTTTTTTTTTGGACAACCGTATTATTGCGATTATATGGTGAGCTGGTGAGTGGTGAATTATATGGTGATGGGAGAAGGGGTGGTAAAATCGATATTCATAAGTTTGGTCCTTTTCTTAAGTCTAAAAATATCTCAAATGACGTATTAATAAATATATACTGTCAAGTTCTAAAAGAAAACATAGCAGAATGGCTTTAAACCTATGAATCTAATTTGTCTTCCACAAAGTACTTCTCTTGCCTGCACATGATCCCGGCACTTGTGTCAGATCTCTATTCTCTGTAGTCTGTACATTGTCTACAGTTTCTGAAAATATATAAGAAAAGTATAAAATATATCTACAATTATTTATACATTAACAATCATTTTGCAGAACTTATGTTTATAATTTATATGTTTTTTTTTTCTGTAACTGGATATTATAATTTATAATTTATATGTTAACAACTTAATTAACATTTGAGAAATTATGTACAAAAAGGTTGAAAATTCTGAACATTAAAGTAAGGAAATTAAATTATAGAACCGTATTAAGTATAAACTTTGGGGTTGTTAAGTTTTTTTTTTTTATTCGCCAAAGTAAAATTATAAGGTGTTATAGTGGATTTGAAATAATTAATAGTGTTTTTTGTTTCTTTCTTTTTCATGCTAATAATTTAGTTTTCTTCTGTTTTTCATTCATACTAGTAAACCAGGCTATGAAACAGTAACACCGGGTTAAATAATCAATATTAATATACTTTTTTATATATATTTTGCAAATCATGAGCACGTCTCAATAACTATAAATCTAAACTTATAATTATGTCACATTGATACGTAAACAAAACATCTTTTAAACAATGCCACAGAATATCTCACAATTTACTGATTTTGGTAACATACTTAAATTTCAGGAATTTTGACATACCCTGTAATTTTTTTGTTTTTCTTTAATAATAGTGGGTGATCCTAAATAATTTTTAGACCCAAAAACTAATCTCACGAGGCCAATAACAATCCACATATTCTTAACAAGCCCAAATGGCCATGAGACTCGAATCTAGATGGTAGAAATCATAGCTGTGACCCTTTTACCACTGGACCGCGAAGCCTTGGTTGACATACCATGTAATTACGACATTTTAGTTTAATTTCATTAAGAGCTACAGTACTTTGTTATTATATATGTACATGTACACAAAATAAAGAAATTAAATGACATTGTATAAACAGGCTTGTTACAAGAAAAGTATAGATAAACATTACCAAACCCAAATATACTAAATTCATAACTTCCTTGTAGAGTTCTTTCGCTGCACGCCATTGACTAATGACTAGGAATCTAAAATAATTCAAAGTGTTATTTGGTCCTACTATAGGGTAGTTACTATTTACAACTACAGGTAACATATTTCTCTATAAATGAAGAGATTATAAACAGATTCATAATGTTGATTAATGCGAGATATTCATCTTTAATACTCTATTGGGTAAAAAGGAACTCCGCATTAATATTCATCTTACGATGCGAGATTCTTCAACGTTCGGGAGTTTGGCCCTAACTGTAGGGTAACTAGTTAGCAAACGTTACCCAAATTAGCAAAGGTTCCTTTTTGCAAAAAAATAAAATAATAATAATAATTAGCAAACGAAGTAAAAAAACTAAAACTAATTAGCAAACGAAGTAAGAAAAAACTAATTAGCCAATAATTTAAAACAAGCATAGAAGTTGATTGATAATATTATCATTGTTAAAAAAAAGTATTATCATTGTTAAAATTAGTCCTGTGCATTATGGATTTTGGGACGAGAATTGACAGGTACGAGACGAAAATGAGAATTTTGGAAAGCCAATATGCTACTCGAAATATTTTTTTATTATAGCGGGACGGAAAATGATGGGAATGAGAATAAAACGGGAAATTTAGGAATAAAAATTTAATACTCTAAATTTTAATAAATTAGAAAAATTGAAGATATTTCGAGAAATTACGAAAAAAAATCGGAAAATATGGTAAAATTTGGTATATTTAAGAAATAATGTATAATTTTCAATTTTTATTTTTTAAACGGAAAATTTTGGAAATATGTATCCTTTTCGAACCTTTCCCTTATCCATATGAATAAAAGATATATTTTTAAACGGAAAATTGTAAATTTTTATTTTCAAAAAATTTGAAAAATTTTAAACGGGCAAAGATTAAGGGTTGCACAGGGCTAGTTAAAATGTCCAACATTCTTTTTCTCTGATGTGACCGTAAACTTACCGAACGACGACTCTGCTACTTCAAAAACTTTTTACTAGATATTCATAATGAACATTACTGATAAAGTTTTTTCTTACTATAATGAAGTACTCTCTACTATATATATTACATACATACATGGACATAAATTTACTGGTACATGTGACCAATATAAGTGCAGAGGATTTATACACTTTATCAATAAAATGATATAATAATATGTTTCCCTAGACTAAATTAGGGGAATTCCTGGTGTATCAGAACCTTTTTTTTTTTTTTTTGCAAGAAAAATTTTATTCGCCCATGTGTGCTTTATGGCTAATTATCTAAAGTTTTAACCACCCTTTAGCTTTAATAATTGATATAATTGTTAAAATTCTGGAAATGTAATACAGATAAAGAAATCAATAACGTAATCTGTTTACAAATATTTTAAATTCTAATATACGAAAAATTATAAGTTCTTCCATGACAAATGTATGTATCTTATAGTAGATGTTTATAAAAGTATACATGTTTTTTTGTAAGAAAATATATAATCATTGATGTAATAAGTTTTATGAGAAAATTTGAGAAATATTTCAAGAGGTGGGAGCGAAAAGCCGAAGTACAAATTTTATGCACCTTCTTTGTGAAACATAAATTATTATACTTTTTCCCGACATAGATTATTATTTCTTTGCACGATTATGTTTGCAATTATACTTTAAACCTAGAATTATGTTTGCAAATTTGTAATAATTCCCGCCTTTTGGGTTCGTCTTATCTTTGGTCTTTTATTGTCTTATCGATTCATAAATGTGTAACTTGTGTTACAGGAAAATTTCCAAATCTGAAAACAAAAGATAATTTGACATATTTTTTTATATTAGGTCTTGATATTACCGGCGGTCGTTCGTGTAGTATTGTGACTTAGGTGACTTAATGCCATTAAATTAGTTGTAATTTAATGTATCATAAACNAAAAAAAAAAAAAAAAACACACTTTGTTGTTACACAAACTTATTTTGTTTGGTCTATTACTATTTTTTGCCATCATATCAGCTCTCCGATACGTACGACCAGGTAAAAAGCTGCAATGCCACTAAGTTTCATTCCACATGCTATATATCTCATAATTGAGGTTTTCACATGCACTCTATACTTGTATGTCGTTATGTATACACACAATGGAGATTATCTATAATTGTCGTCCGTGTTTTAAGGAGAACAAGAAAACAGACACCTATATGATGTAGAGAATCTGTAAAATAACTCAAATGTACATATAGCTATGGATATTTGGAGTAGAGTAGTTTTTCTTTTTTAGCAACAAGTACAGAATTATTGGTATTTGGTACGGTCTATACAGAGAACGTTATGTAGTAAAAAAATTGAATGGTGGATTCAATGATAGGACACGATTGAGTGTTCAAAAAGGGTAAAAAATATAGCTGTGTGGACTATAGTTATTACTTATTATGCGGTTAAGATGTGTGAAGCGAGTCGACGCGGTATTTTGCACCGAAGGTCACAACAAGCAACCTCGCATATATTAAAAATCACTTTTTCTTATGTCACAAATCAAAGTCGTTGTTAATTTGGCCTAATGTAGTTTAGTTTAATTGAATTTGGTATCATAACTCGCTTTCATATTCAAATACAGCTGTCTCCCTATTGATCTTGAAGGTTTCTTATGTCAGCCATTTAAAGACATTTGACTTTACTTATAATCACCCTTTTCTATACATTTTTTTCCTTGATGAGGTTTTAATTACCTTTCTTTCATATTTTGGATAAAACTTCATTAAAGATTAACAAACAGAGACTTTCTAGTTAAATACAAGGAGACTAAAATAGTAAACCGGAAATAAAGGTAAACCAAATTACAATAACCAATATGAACCATTGTATGTTCTGATAATTTCTATATATGTTATGGTTTTTCAGAAGCATTAGAACTTACTACTATATATTGTAATTTCTATTTGTATGATTTTGAAAGAATTAGGAACGTTCTGGCACCCATATTGTAATATGCATATGATCAGAAAATTTGTGGTCCTCTTCCCATAAGTTTCGCGCACCAACAAGTTCAATCTATATTTCGTGTAATAATTTATTTTGACATATTTTAAAGCTTTCTGTTGATGTATACGATTTTACAGATTTTTTTAACATTTACAGAATGTCGGTAAATATAAATAATTAATATCTTGAAAATGACTGTGGTAGATGTCATAGTGATTAACATAGCTTAACAAGCATCCAATAGTAGCATTTATTTTAAAATTGTATGATTAGAATTTGTAATAATAAATTCGAATTAGTTTTGGCTTATTTCAAACCGGGTGGTTGGAGATTAGTTTTCTAACACAGTGGAAATTTCATGTTCTTTCTTCTAATTTATTTATATTATATAACTAACAAAACCAATAATTGCCAGCTAATAGCTAAACTAAAATAACAAACATTAGAAACATAAAAAATAAAAAAACAACGTAGATATCGAATCGGTCCCTTATGAACATAGCCCACCTCAAACGACTACTTTTTCCCACTATAAAAACAACTCTTTTCCATGCAGAAACACAATCAATCACTTCTTCTTCTTCTTCTCCTTCTCCAAACATTAAACATTTTCTCCAATTCTTTCTCCTTCAATAATTTGGAGAAAAGGATTCTTAATCGAGACTGAAATTTGCCCGTGAAACAATGGCGACTCCGGCATGGAGTCATGCCAAGGGTCAATGGGTAGTTGCCATTTTGGCGTTACTCGTTGGCTCGGCTATGGCTACCGAACCTTACTACTATAGCTCTCCTCCACCACCATATGAGTATAAATCCCCACCTCCTCCGGTCAAATCTCCTCCACCTCCTTATGAATATAGCTCTCCACCACCTCCAGTCGAATCTCCTCCACCGCCGTATTACTACCATTCACCACCGCCGCCGGTGAAATCCCCTCCCCCTCCTTATGTATACAACTCTCCTCCTCCTCCGGTTAAGTCTCCTCCACCACCGTACTATTACCATTCTCCACCTCCTCCGGTGAAATCTCCTCCCCCTCCTTATGTATACAACTCTCCTCCTCCTCCCGTTAAGTCTCCTCCACCACCGTATTACTACCATTCGCCACCTCCTCCGGTGAAGTCTCCTCCACCACCATATTATTACCACTCTCCACCACCACCGGTGAAATCTCCTCCTCCTCCTTACTATTATCATTCTCCTCCTCCTCCGGTTAAATCTCCACCTCCACCATACTATTATCATTCTCCACCACCACCGGTTAAATCTCCACCACCACCTTACTACTATCATTCTCCACCTCCTCCGGTGAAGTCACCTCCACCACCATACTATTATCACTCTCCTCCTCCTCCGGTGAAGTCTCCACCACCACCGTACTACTACCACTCTCCACCTCCTCCAGTCAAGTCGCCTCCGCCACCATACTACTACCACTCTCCTCCTCCTCCTGTTAAATCTCCACCACCACCATACTATTATCACTCACCACCTCCTCCGGTGAAATCTCCTCCTCCTCCTTACTACTACCATTCTCCACCACCTCCGGTGAAGTCCCCACCACCACCATATTACTACCACTCTCCACCTCCTCCAGTGAAATCTCCACCACCACCGTATTATTACTCATCCCCACCACCACCAAAATCTTACCCACCACCATACTACTACTCATCACCACCACCACCAGCAAAGTCATACTCGCCACCGTACTACTACTCATCACCACCACCTCCGGTATCATACCCTCATCCTCAGCCACACCCACATCCACTTGTCTTCAAAGTTGTTGGTAAAGTGTATTGTTACAGATGTTATGACTGGACTTACCCCAAAAAGTCTCATGACAAGAAGCATCTCAAAGGTAATTAAGTTCCACGTGATTATTAATTATTTTTATATCTTAGCAAATTCATTCATTATTTACAAAAAAAAATGTCATCCTGATGATTATAGGATGATTATGGCTTAATAGGATTTAAATAACTAGCATACATGTATTGTAAAGTGGTGGTTGATTGTAGTCTAAATTATTTATCAGTGGAGAAAAGAAAACGATGAAGTCAAGAAAAAGACAAGAATCTGTTATTAACTTAAACAATCCAAAGAGATCGAACAAGCAAAATCAATTTAGTAGATACCAACTAAAACGACATAAGATAACATTTTTAATTTAAATAAATCGTTTTGTCCTATAGGTGCTGTTGTGGAAGTGACTTGTAAGGCCGGTGACAAGACAGTGAAAGCATACGGAACGACAAAGATTAACGGTAAATACGCAATCACCGTTAAGGGATACAACTACCTTAAATACGGTGGCGAAGTCTGCACGGCCAAGCTTCACGCGCCGCCTAAGGGATCGCCTTGTAACATTCCTACTAATTACCATTTGGGTAACAAAGGTGCTAAGCTTCATGTGAAATCAAAGACTAAGTACGAGGTTGTGCTTTATGCTAAGTCCTTTGCTTATGCACCTAAGAAACCTTACGGAGAATGTCACAAACCGGCTCCTTACCATCCTCCATACTACTACAAATCTCCACCACCTCCATCACCGGTTTATTACTACAAGTCACCACCACCACCTACTCCGACATACGTCTACAAGTCTCCGCCGCCTCCTACCCCAACATATGTTTACAAATCCCCTCCTCCTCCTACCCCAACATACGTCTACAAATCTCCTCCACCACCAACTCCGACTTATGTCTACAAGTCACCACCACCACCGACTCCAACATATGTCTACAAATCCCCTCCTCCTCCAACCCCAACATACGTCTACAAATCTCCTCCACCACCAACTCCGACTTATGTCTACAAGTCACCACCACCGCCGACTCCAACATATGTCTACAAGTCTCCGCCTCCACCAACTCCAACATACGTCTACAAATCTCCTCCACCACCAACTCCAACTTATGTCTACAAATCACCACCACCGCCGACCCCAACTTATGTCTACAAGTCTCCACCACCGCCAACTCCAGCATATGTATACAAGTCACCACCTCCTCCTACCCCGACTTATGTCTACAAATCTCCACCACCACCAACCCCGACTTATGTCTACAAGTCGCCACCTCCTCCTACTCCAACATATGTCTACAAGTCGCCACCACCGCCAACCCCGACTTATGTCTACAAATCTCCACCACCACCAACCCCGACTTATGTCTACAAGTCTCCACCACCACCTACTCCAACCTATGTTTACAAATCACCTCCTCCACCTACTCCCACCTACGTCTACAAGTCTCCCCCACCACCCACTCCAACTTATGTTTACAAGTCACCACCACCCCCAACTCACACTCCTACACCATACTATTACCATTCTCCACCACCACCCGTAAAATCTCCGCCACCTCCATATTACTATCACTCACCACCACCACCAGTCAAATCTCCACCTCCACCTTACTATTACCAGTCTCCACCTCCTCCGGTGAAATCTCCTCCTCCTCCATACTATTACCACTCACCACCCCCACCCGTGAAATCTCCTCCTCCACCATACTACTACCATTCACCACCACCTCCAGTCAAGTCTCCTCCTCCCCCATACTACTACCATTCACCACCACCTCCAGTCAAGTCTCCACCACCACCATACTACTACCATTCACCACCCCCACCGGTGAAATCTCCTCCACCACCATACTACTACCATTCACCACCTCCTCCGGTGAAATCTCCACCACCACCATATTACTACCACTCACCACCCCCACCGGTGAAATCTCCACCACCACCATACTACTACCACTCACCACCCCCACCGGTGAAATCTCCACCACCACCATACTACTACCACTCACCACCTCCTCCGGTGAAATCTCCACCACCACCATACTATTACCACTCACCACCTCCTCCGGTGAAATCTCCACCACCACCATACTATTACCACTCACCGCCTCCTCCGGTGAAATCTCCTCCTCCTCCATACTACTACCACTCACCGCCCCCACCAGTGAAATCTCCACCACCACCATACTACTACCACTCACCACCCCCACCGGTGAAATCTCCACCACCACCATACTACTACCACTCACCACCTCCTCCGGTGAAATCTCCACCACCACCATACTATTACCACTCACCACCTCCTCCGGTGAAATCTCCACCACCACCATACTATTACCACTCACCGCCTCCTCCGGTGAAATCTCCTCCTCCTCTATACTACTACCACTCACCGCCCCCACCATTGAAATCTCCACCACCACCATACTACTACCACTCACCACCCCCACCGGTGAAATCTCCTCCTCCTCCATACTACTACCACTCACCACCCCCACCGGTGAAATCTCCTCCTCCCCCATACTACTACCACTCACCACCCCCACCGGTGAAATCTCCACCTCCTCCATACTACTACCACTCACCACCTCCTCCAGTGAAATCTCCACCTCCACCATATTATTATCACTCACCACCTCCTCCGGTGAAATCTCCCCCTCCACCATATTATTATCACTCACCACCCCCTCCGGTGAAATCTCCTCCACCACCATACTACTATCATTCACCACCTCCCCCAGTGAAATCTCCTCCTCCTCCATACTATTACCATTCACCACCCCATCCAGTCAAGTCTCCTCCTCCACCATACTACTACCATTCACCACCACCTCCGGTGAAATCCCCACCACCACCATACTATTACAACTCTCCTCCACCACCTGTAAAATCTCCCCCACCACCCGTCTACATCTACGCTTCTCCTCCACCCCCCACTCACTACTAGGCTCATCAAATTCAACAAAATTTCCCCATAATTCAAGTAAGTACCAATGCTCGAACACTTTCAATTTACTCCACTACTCGTTTCAATAGTTGTTTCCTAAAATCTCAATTTCTTCTTCATCGCAGGTTTTCTTTTAAAAAATGGAATAAAGGAAGGGTCAAAGTCAACGAGGAGAAGAAGTGAACCAAATAAGGATCGTCGCGTAAAAACCAGGAATACATCCCTAACAACGACCCACATCACTTCCTCTTCTTCAATGTCGCTCATCTTCCACTTCTGCATCATCATCTTCGTGTCTTCATCAAGTCAAATTGTTTCCAAGAACCCTTTAGATCGTATCATACTCTTCTTTATTTCCTTTTGTTGTTTAGTGAAAAAATGGGTTTCGTAATTTATTTGTTGTGCATACATTTTCTATATTTATATTTTCTGTAATGTAACGAGAGTTGTTAGCAATAAAAAAAAATGTTCAGTTGCTTCTTTCGCAAGATTGTTCGATAAAATGATATTTTTCTATTTTGAAGCCATAGTTCGAAAGACAAGACATTCTTTTGAGCTGGACACGAGATAGAAAGTTATCAATTATCATCGTTGCTTCAAACGCTGGAAAGTGGAAGTAACAACTTTGCGATCTTTTCACGTAGTAGTCAGAAAATCACTTTCATTCAACTAATTTCTACCTATTAATTGATCAACTACTATTTGTGAAAAAGACTGGATGACATTCTAATTTTGTTGACAAACAAATTTCAAATCAAAATACACTTAATTTTGTTTATATACTTTGTTAACATAAAAATCGACGAAGAACAAATAGATTACTTGAAGTTGATTAGGCTTTGGGCTTTTGGGATTTGGGATTTGGGATAGCAAATAATAAGGCCCATTGACTGAACGCATATTTAACCTTACGCTTTTTTTCGCCACCGTCAATTTTGTTTTGTTTTGGCAAATGGCAACACCGTCTAAAATGGTTTCTCTGTTAATTTAAAGGGAAAATTACTAAATTAGCAGAAATTTGTATGTTTATTATTAGATTGACACAAATCATTTTAAAATTACTAATTTGATGGCAGATTTTTCATTTATATGACAGATTTACTTATAACGAAACAACAGATTTATTTTTTACGACAGTTTTGTTTACTATGCCAGACTTATTTGTCAGATTTATTGCTACTGATGTAACAGAGTTATTTATGTATGCCAGACTTAAATTACGGTGCAGACTTTCTTTACTTATTTGGTTAATCTCCGGCAGGTTTCCGAAAACATGAAGTGCCAGATTATTTTTTTAAGTGTTAATGACGACAGATTTATGGTAGATGTAATATAAACCCTAAACTCTAAACCCTAAACCCTAAACCCTAAACCCTAAACTCTAAACCCATAATCTAAACCCTAAACCCAAAAATTTAAACTCTAAACCTAAAAAATAAACCCTAAATCGAAAATCTAAACTCTAAACCCAAAAAACTAAACCCTAAATCCAAAAACACTAAACCCACAATATAAACCCTAAACACAAAATCTTAACCCTAAACCCAAATCTAAATCCTAAACCCAAAAAACTAAATCATAAACCTAAAAATATAAATCTTAAATCCAATATCTAAATCCTAACCCAAAAACCTAAATTCAAAAACTTAAACCCTAAATTAGAGTTAGTCTAGTAAATAATATTTATTAGAAGCTAGTCTAGTTATTTACAGATAAATTAGTGGTAGTCTGAGTAATTTCTCTAATTTAAATGAAGTTATCCACTTTCTTCTTGATGTCAACAGTAATGAAATATGTTTGTGGTTTAATAGCTCCGTATTAGAAGAAAGAGCATATTTTTTTTCTATGGAAATGTACATATGTGTTTTGAGTCTTTTGACAAAATACGTTCTTCAACTTGAAATTCACTTAACGTGCTCAGACGAAAGTAATAATTATGTTTTCACAATTATATAATACGAAAATGAAGAAGAAACAGCTGTTATTTCAAATGACAAAAGAGAACGACGAACATACTGTGTATATATGATTTGGAGCCCTTCCTTAATATTCTGCGCGTTAGATGCGCTGTCTTATTATTTTGTTTTTTCATTTTTTTTTACTTTGATTTTGTTTATTTATTTATCTATTGAATTTTCCCTTTTGGCTGCTGTTTTCTTCTCTCTCTAAACCCGAAATTCTAGAGAGAGAGGATCGAAAGTGCTAAAGCTAAAAAACGCAGGTCCTCGGAGACCATCTCCACCTTCAAAAGAGAGAGAGAGAGATCACAATCTTCCTTGAGATTTATCTTGATTCTTCTCGTCTTTGCTCAATCTGTCTCTATATCGGCGGTTCTTCTTCTTCTCTGTGCCCCACAGATCCGCGATCAGATTCTGGTCAAGTTTACATTTCCTTAGGTACGACCTAGCTGTTCTCAGAATAGATTCCTGTTTCCGTCTTATGATTTCTGGATTTGTTTGGATTTCGTTAGATCTATGTTATCATTTTTTGAATTTCCGGTTTGATTTTTCATCTAGCTTTTGGTTGTTCGATGTGATTCTCCCGACGAGCTACTTTGCTCGCCATTCGTTTAGAGCTGTTATTCTCTTATGATCTGTTTAAGCTGCATTTTGAATGTCAATTGTTCTAATTGATCGTTTTTTATTGTTACCGTTTGAAATTGAGTTTGCTCAGGACCCGGATTTTGATTTGACATCTTCTTCCATTCGTTTGATTATGCGAAATTGGGAAATTCTTGTTGGGAGGTGTCGCCTTTTCACCTCCTTGATAATGTTTGTTTGAATTTGAACGAAGAAACAATCAGCCGTAGATGATATCTGTGCCCCTTTCTCAATTGCATTTGTTTTATTGAATTCAACTTCTATTAACTTCAATTGCACTCTTACCTTGATGGGCATACGTTGGAATGCGCGATTCGCTGACGAACGATTCATTGTGAATGATTTCTCTTTCTATTGTTTTATCCTCTCATGGTGATATTTGTCTTGTTTGAAACAGTTGATAGCAAAGGTGCTTCTACTGGTTTTGCCACAGACTTCATAGAGGGCACATTAACATATTTGGTCAAGAGTCAGTTATTCCTGGAGCACATTCGAAGATGAAGAAAGTCTTCGGTCAAACTGTCAGAGACCTGTAAGAATTATAGCGCCTGGAGTTAAATGATTTCCTCAATGTCAATCAGTGTGTGGTTTATTTACTTTCCATTAACGATGCTTGATTTTTATGTTTGTTTAGCAAGAGAGAGGTCAACAAGAAAGTGCTCAAAGTGCCTGGAATAGAACAGAAGGTCAAGGATGCTCTTAGCTTCTTCTCTGTTTTTTCCTTTTATTGAAATTCTGCTGAAGCCGAGATTTAAATGCTGTTTTCTGTATCTTATGTTTGAGGCTGTGAGCTGATCAGTTTCATTAATGTTCTTCCTAAAGGTTAAAAAATAAAAATAAGCTTATCTTGGTTGCATTCCTCGTCTTGCTAATATGGTTATGGGATGTAAAGCAAGATGTCCAACATATTTTTACATTGTTTCTGACCTCGCCTGTTCCTTCTTCAGGTTCTGGATGCTACCAGCAATGAGCCATGGGGTCCACATGGATCACTTCTTGCTGATCTTGCGCAAGCTTCGAGAAATTAGTAAGTACAACCTACTTTTCCAACTGTTCTATTTTGCTGTAATTATGACATTGCACAGGAATGACAGAAATGTTACTTCTCTTGCAGCCATGAATACCAGCTGATCATGGGGGTCATATGGAAACGCCTTAGCGACACTGGAAAAAACTGGCGGCATGTCTATAAGGTAAAGAACATAAATGCCTTGCTGGCTTTTTCCTGTTTATATTGCTGTAGCTGTGAATGAAAATATTTACTGTTGGTTCCTCTTCTATCCAAATTCAGGCTTTGACAGTTTTGGAGTACATGGTAGGCAATGGGTCAGAACGTGTCATAGACGAGATAAAAGAACGTGCATATCAAATTTCGGTAATGACCACCCGGAGTAAATTATTTTGGAAGTATTCAGCATCAAGAGAATCCTTTTGTGCCATATCTCAGCAGTTGACTATCTTACATTATGTCCATTTTCCATGTCGCAGACATTGTCCGATTTTCAGTATATTGATTCCGGTGGTAGAGATCAAGGAAGCAATGTTAGGAAGAAATCACAGAGCCTGGTGGCGTTGGTTAATGACAAAGAAAGAATTGCTGAAGTCAGACAGAAGGCTGCTGCTAACAGAGATAAGTAAGTTTTCTCGTCATTTTATCTGTTTCAAATTGCTGGAAAGTTTCCTCTGTGTTAGTCTTTCTGGACACTTGTTTGATTTCTGGTTGCTAGTGGCTATACAACTGTTATTATGCCTTCCAGTGGTCTATCAGTTCATTCAAAATATGCTTCAGGATCTGAACATATCAACTTGACTTTCTTTTACAACAGGTATCGCAGCTCAGCGCCAGGTGGGATGTATAAGCCTTCAGGAGGATATGGAGATAGATATGATTACGGATCCCGGGATGAAGAGCGAAGTAGTTATGGAAGAGAAAAAGAGTATGGTTACAGGGATGATGATAGAAATAGTCGTGATGGAGATCGTCATTCTAGAGACTCTGAAGACCGGTATGGAAGAGATGGCAACAGGGATGATGATTACAGAGGAAGGAGCAGAAGTGTTGATAACTACCAACATGGGTCGCGCGGTATGAGTTCGGACAGAGAACGGGGGTTTGAGGACGATGGTCATACTTCATCACGGTATGTTGATTTTACGTTTTAGCTTGCCTTTATGCTTGAAATAAGAAAGAAGGGAACATTTTTGAGGATTAATCACACACCATTTGGATGGGCATTTGATTTTAATAGTAGCTAAGATGTCAAAAAGCATGTTTAGAGCATCTGCTTAGTCAAGTTCCTATTATCGGAACCCACCATTTAGAATTTTAAATGACACATTTCTCTTTATCATGTAGGGGTAGTGGTGCTCGAGGTGATGATAATTCTCAGGATGGGAGGTAATTTGTCACATGTTTTCTGCTAACAATTGGGGCTTTTTCTTAATGTATTAAGTTTTGTGGACTTCATGTCAACTTATATCACCTTCTCTTCTTTCGGGATTATATGATAGAGGGCAGCTCCAGAGGAAGTTTTCTGAACAAAATATTGGTGCTCCACCTAGTTATGAAGAGGCTGTCAGTGACTCACGGAGCCCTGTATATAGTGAAAGGTAATAATTCTCTGCTATGCAGATTGAGGGCTACCTTGATTTTATTGGTTTTGATGAATCTTTTACGCCAGGGATGGTGGGGAGACACCACAAGTTGCTGCTCCAGGAGCTGCTTCTCCTCCTGCCCCACAAGTTGTTGCTCCAGGAGCTGCTTCTCCTCCTCCCCCACAAGTTGCTGCTCCAGGTGCGGCTTCTCCTCCTGCTGCAAGCAACGCAGACAAGAAAGCTGCTGGTTTTGTTAACGAATCACCTCCTCAGAAATTTGAGACTTTTGATGAATTTGATCCACGCGGTGCATTTTCAGGTACAGAGTTCTCGAAGTTTGCGATTCTTTAGTTCCTAGTTTTGTATTTTCTGCTGCACAGAGACTAATTTTTCATAGTTACTTCGGTTTGTTATATTGTTATCCCATCAAACTCTGCTTGTTCTGAGTGTTAGCCTTGTGTTTCGTTTCTTTTCCAGCTGGCCCTCCAGCATATGCATCTACGGATGGTGTTTCAGCTCCACCAACAGTGGCTTCTACGTCTGCTCCTCCCACCTCAAACAGTGCTGAGATGGACTTGCTTGGCTCCCTTGCAGACGTATTTTCGTCAAATGCATTGGCCATTGTACCAGCTGATTCTCCCTCTATTGAAACCAATGGACAAGCAAATGCTCCATCATTTTCTACACCTCAGACATCAACTCAGGTATTGACACACTGCTTAAGCAGAGTTGTACTCGAAAATCTTGATGGTTACTTATAAGAATGCCTTTTTGTTCTTATCATTGTGCTGTTTGGATAAACATTTTTCCCGATTGTACAGGCATTTGATGACCCATTTGGTGACTCTCCTTTCAAAGCCTTCACTTCTACGGACGCTGACTCAAACCAGCAACAGAGCTTTGGAGCTTCTTTCCAGCCAACACCACCAGCCTTCACCTCAGAGGTCTCACATCCTGAAACTGCTCATAACTTTGGCTTTGGGGACTCATTCTCTGCTGGTGCCAATCCCGAACCTCCGGTTCAGAATGTGCAACCTCCATCAAACTCACTAGGTTTTCCTAAAGAGCAGTTTGCTACATCTCAGAGTGATATTGATATTCTTGCTGGCATTCTCCCACAATCTGGACCGGATGCCTCAATACCAACATCTCAGTTTCCTCCCAATGGAAACAACATGTACGAGGGCTTTCATCCTCAGCCGGGATCCACAGCTCCAAACATGCCTGGACAAACTCCATTTGGGCAAGCTGCTCAACCATATAACATGGTTCCGCATTCCCAAAATATGACTGGAGCCATGCCGTTTCACGGTGGAGGCTATATGCACCAGCCAGGCTCAGTCAGTTACACTCCCGTAGTACCGACTTCACACCCTACAAGCGAAAGCTTCCTTCCACGACCAATTACACACTCTACCTCCAGTCAGTTCATGGCACACCAGAATCATGGAATGCCACCTTCCCATGGTCCACAACGAACCCAATCTGGGCCTGTTAGTCTGCAAGGGAACAACAATTTCATGGGAGACATGTTTTCACAAGCTGGACCAACAAGCTCCTTGACGTCATCTTCATCTCATCCAGATCTCACACCGTTAACAGGAGCGATTGAGATTGTTCCTCAGCCTCAGAAAAAGTTTGAGCCAAAATCGTCAGTCTGGGCAGACACATTGAGCAGGGGGCTTGTTAACTTCAACATATCTGGACGTAAGATAGATTTCCGCCTTAACATTTTGCAAAACAAACGAAGAAGCCTTGTTTTGAGAGGAAAGTTTCTAACACCATTTGTCTCTTTTTAACTTGCGTGCAGCTAAAACAAATCCATTGGCTGACATAGGAGTTGACTTCGAGGCGATCAATAGACGAGAGAAACGGTTTGAGAAACCGACAAACACACCAGCGGCAACATCGACTATCAACATGGGTAAAGCCATGGGATCAGGCACTGGCTTAGGCCGTACTGGTGCAACCGCTATGAGACCTCCACCAAATCCTATGGCAGGCTCAGGCATGCCCATGGGAGGGATGGGTGTTGGTGGCTATGGAGGTATGAGCCAAAACCAACCCATGGGTATGGGAATGGGACCGGGCATGAACATGGGAGGATACGGTCAAGGCCAAGGCTATCCAATGCAACAACCGCAAAACCCCGGGATGGTCCCTGGTCCAAACATGCCTCCTGGTAACAACTATAATCCGATGATGGGACAAGGCGGTTACAACCCTCAACAACAGTCATATGGTGGTGGATACCGGTAACATTTTTTACCCACCAGACGACTCCACTTGTAAAATCAACACACGGAACTCTCTCGCTCCGTTCCCGCTCTGTGCTTTTTTTGTTGTTTACGTCGGATATGTAATATCAGTCGATAAAAGTAGTCGGATTGGCCAGCCTCTTCACGGAAGCATACATTATTCCTCGGACATTCTTCAGTGTTCTTGCCTTATGTTCATTCATCATTCTTTTTTCTATTTCTTAGTTTGGGACCAAATTGAGAGATTGTTGTGAAATTTGTACCGGTGAGCGTGGCAAACTTCCCTTGGGTTGTGCCCTTTTTGTTATATGCATATAAATTTGATATGTACACATTTTCTTGTTTTTTTTTTTTTTGGGGTTTCACGTATGAATATCAATATATGTGTAAAACATTTTCCACTCACGGAACAAATAAAATTATTTTCACTCTGTTTCTACATGTTTCTCGACTGTATTTACATTTTTCCTTCACTGTGTCATTCCAGAAAGACTTGGATTCTATCACCTCCAGTGTCTTTAAAATCTAACAAAAGTTTCCCTCCGACTTCATCTGCTGCATCGTCCATCAATTGCCTCAGGTTCACGCCTCCTAAAGCTGCAAAAGTCACAGGGTCTGTCAATAACTCTGCCCTAGGAAAACTGAAACAGAACAAGAAGAGACCAATACAGGACTGAGTTTTGAAATACCTGGAACAATGTTGGTGACACCTTCCAAGAATCCGGCCTGCTCCAACCACGAAGACAAGTTTTTTTTTGCATCAGTTCTTCAGACAAATGAAGAACAACAGGTTGCAAAAGTAAAAGACTTACCGGAATTCTGACATCGAGTTTCTCAAACCCGTCACGTCCAATGATTTTGATCCTCAGAGACCGCGACCAGATTCTTGAAAACGGGTTTCTTGATTCACTATAAACCACCTCAGGTGTCATGACTTCAACAATCGGTTCCTCTCTCTGTTCTGAATCATCTTGAGTCACTCGTTGGTTACCATAGACGCTACCACTGCTCGATGCTTGAAAAAGGAAAAACAAAACAGATATAGTTAGTTGTTGATTGATCTCTCTCAAAGATGATAAAACTATACAAACCTTCATGCCTCTCACCTCTATCTGTTGAGGAGGTAGCGTACCGCTTCTCTTCCTCATTGTATGTCTCAGAACCAAGAATCTCTTGGATTTCTTGTAAAGACGGCATGCTTCCTGGTGGAGGAATCCGACCACCCTTAATCGCCGATAGAGCGTCCTGCAATCGTTCCACATAGTTTAAGTCTCTTGAGCCAGCAGCAGAATGAGTTAACACAATTGTTGGCAAAAAGATTATATCACCTGCATTGCTTGAATTGATACTCCAATCAAGGAGATTGGATATGCCACTAACTTATATCCAATCTCTTCTAGCTCAAGTGGGTTTAGTATTGGAACTTTCCCACCACTTTCAAGCATATTAGCCTACACAAAGAGAACAGAAATGTATCTTCATATCTCTCTCCCGGTAGTATCAAGATAAAGAGTAATTCAGGGCACAAAGTGAAGTTACCAGTTTAGGAACAAGTGGATACACATTGCAGAATGACTTCATCTCTTCTCTAGAAACAAGAGAATCAACAGAGAGAACATCTGCTCCAGCATCTGTAAAAGCTCTTGCTCTAACAAGCGATTCCTCCAGAGATATCGCTTCTCTAGAATCAGTTTGAGCTACGACGACAATGTCTGAATCACACTCTCTACGTGCATCAACCGCAGCTTTAATACGCAACACTGCTTCCTCTCTAGAAACCACTCTTCTCTTATCGCCACTACAAACCTGATCATTGATGATAATTCCTGCAAATCCAGCTTTGATGTATCCCTTGACGGTTCTCTTAACGTTCATCGCGTTACCGAATCCATTGCCACCGTCTCCAATCACTGGGATTGATACAGATTGTGTGATTTGTTGGCCTTGATCGACCATTTCTCCATAAGAAACGAGTCCTTTATCCGGTAAACCAACCCGAGCCGCTGCAACTGAGAATCCTATTTGTAGAAAAATGAACAAGAAGAGAACTTCTCTTACTGTAGCTAACAACTGTAAAGTCTTTCACTTTAAGCAGAACACAACCAACATTCAGTGAAAAGATCAATTTCGCAATAACCAGAAACAAATTTTGATTCTAATAATCGTGAGGAATTGGTTTAGCAAATTCAGCAATGATCCGATT
Organism: Noccaea bulbosa; assembly: GCA_900406535.1. Taxonomy (NCBI): domain Eukaryota; kingdom Viridiplantae; phylum Streptophyta; class Magnoliopsida; order Brassicales; family Brassicaceae; genus Noccaea; species Noccaea bulbosa. The sequence continues at coordinate 5,781 of OVBJ01000736.1, read as the reverse complement.
TATATTATCATTACCAGTGGTGATGCAGTAAGGAAACCCAGCTCGCTCGACGAGTTTGGCACTAAGAGCATCGAAACAACATGGACCCTGATGAACACCAGGAGATTGCATCATCTCCCTTAGCTTCTTCACCGGTGAAGATGGCTGCTTTGCGTATTCCGATGAATCGGAAACTGCTGATGTGGCGTTAATGGCGCCACGGAATCGTCTGGAGAGAGAGATGGGTTTCGCATATAATTGTCCGGTCGAAGGGGTAAAATCCGGAGGGAAAAGGCTCGGTTTCAATTGTTTGTGAAGTATTTGAGGAGGAGAAGAGGTGCAAAAGCTGAGTGCCGCCATTGAAAGCATTCACTTTCTATTCGGTAAAAGAAAACCAAAAATGATCGAAAAGAAGAGAGTATTTGAACAAACCAAACCAGTTTTAGCCTTTTAGCTTTCAGTTTCAGGTGGGATAACCAGACCGAATCAGATAAACATTTTCCAATTCGATTCGGTTTGTGATATATTTTCCTTTTTTCGTTCGCGCATCAAAGACAGTCACGTGAGTTTCACACTTTCACGTATGTTATTTCTTAATCGGATTTTTGTATGAATAACACCACTGTAGATATACAAACTATGTTTATAGCCTAATGTTTACTATAATACCAGATGATAACCCGCGCTTTGCGCGGGATAAAATATTTGCTAATTTTATGATTTGTTTCAAAATCAATTTGTGTAAGTTTTTTTTATTTATTTTGGTTCTCTTAATTATTATGATAAAAAGCTCAAATTAATTTTTAATTTTATGTTTATTTTTGATATAATAGTATATACATTTTTTTCCCATACTCTCAATAATTAAATATAATACAAATTAAATTATGTTATCATTATATATATTAAGCTTAATATGATTTAAATCAAATAATTAATTACTCAAAATGATGATAATGAAGAGTTTATTTTACTTTTGATATATTTTCATTCATCTTTAATATTTAAAAAATTTGATCAAATTATAATACAAAATCCTGATATTATAACATCGTAAAAATAAAAAAATTAAATTAAATTTTGAAATATTTAACTTTTGTTAAAATGTTGACAAAAAAAAATCGTTTCAAATAATTTAATATTTTGATCTAAATAATTTAATATTTTGATCTAAATATTTTCAGTTTTAAGTCACAATGTTTTTAATATATTATTTGGTTTATTTATATGGTTTCATTTTAAAAACTTATATTAAACCAAAAATACCTATAAACTTGGATGCTTATTAAATCTAGTTTTTTACTTTTATGATTTTTTTTTTTTTTTTATCATTTTGGTTCTTTTTATAATAGTCTAGTGAACCACTCACACATCTTTATTTTCAATGTGGAACTTTGAAGTACTTATATTTTCATCATTTTATTAATTGATATTCGTTTTTAAAATTTCAAATTACAACTTGTGTAGAAAAAATATATTTTTTATTAATATATAGATGATGTGATAATTTATTTGTTTAAAAAAAAATTCAACTAAAAGATGAGAGAATAAAATGTGATATTTAAGAAACATAATTAATATGATATATTTGTAAGAAATAGAAAAATATAATCTCTTCATAATTAAATGCTGAATTATGTATAAATATTGATATAAACCATTTTCTAACAAAATTAATGTCAGTGGCATATTGTATAATATTTCTAGTAAATTAAATTTTATTTCAAAAGTATCATGAGAAGCATTTTGGTGATAACATATAAGTATGACACTTTTGTTACATGAAGTAAATCTTACTTTTAAAATATATATTTTTTTTAATATATTAGGGATTAAATAATACAAATTCATTATTATGACATATTTGTAAATACTCTAGTAAATAATGCCTTAAGTGTGAAAAATCTTGAGAGTGAACCATATGATGACACCTAATCAATGATATTCTTGTTAATAACACATTAAATAAGATGATTTTGATAGTTCACAATAATAAATCCATATGGATGATCATTAATGGAGAGAAAAGCACAATTGAAGACTCATTTTCAGAAACGAGTCAAGTCTTTCTTGACTTCATAACTTAAGAACTGATAATATGAATAAGAGACAAAAAAAGATGATTCCATCACATAAATTACCAAAACCCTGTCTCAAACTCAAGCTCATAGCCATTGTAGGTTTAATGTTTTGGCATGTGTTCATTTTTCGTACATCATCGTCTAAATTCCAAAATTTAAAATAGTTAGAATCTATGGAAAATATTATATTAGAACTTTATAAAATAACTTACTCTATAAACTTTTTATAAGAAATAAAAAAAAAGACGTTTTTATTTCTCACCTCCATCATTTGAGGCTTAGTTAATAAATGAGTTCAATGACCCGCTAATAAGATTCTGACCGCTCCGATTCTTCTTGTTGAATTCTTTAATCATTAGAGTTTGAGTTGAATTATATGAAATTTCACACAATGGGTTGATTGAATTAGTTTTCAATTAAAAAAAACTTAGATTTTTTAATTCATATTTATGTGTCAATATCCTAAGTTCATGATTTTGTAGAACACATAACTTAGTTGGCTAGTTCAAATTCCAAATAGATACAATCTGATGGAAGAGGACCATATCAAGCTATTGGAAAAATCACAATTTGGATAGCTTCTGCAAATGAGTAATCACACATTCTCTGTAATGTTTGTGCATTACCATCTATCGAGACAGTTGGTGACTAAGAAGAAGCGCCAGTTGTGGTGGTTATTTGGTGGGAAACCAATCCAAAGAAGGTTTCTCTGTAGACAAATTGTGTAGTCAACTGTTTGGTGATGAGAAAAAGCCAACAACAACCTGGATTCTAAAGAAGCTTTTGATGGAAATAAATAAAAGGAACCAGTGACTCGTTTCAGGCTTGCTCTACTGTTTTTGGTGTATGAAATCATGTGCCCCACAAGTGAGCGAGCATACGGATATCAAGAGGGATCAGGTTGCAATGGTAGAAGATATTGACTCATTTCTGAGTTATTTTTGGGGCCATTAGTCTTTCATGATGACCATTAATAGAACGGGATGGGATAGAATATGATGAGAAAAAATAAGACAAAGTTATGAGAATTATGCTTACCTCTAATTTTATTTAATTACTATGTGTATAGGCATTTTGAAACATAAAATTTAATATTTTCGAATTTTATTTTAACTATATCAATAATAACTATGTAAATTTTAACGCAAACGCGGGTCATTTCCTAGTTTAGTATATAGCTGATAACTCCCTAATTTCCTACCAAGGCAATTGTGTGTAAAACCTCTCCCACATCTAAATTAACGTTTTCATTAGTGTTGTTGGGCCATATCCAATTGATATTGGATAGACGTGGACATGCTCAATTAAAACCCGAACAAAAAGTGGGCTTGTCCAGTATGGTTCATGCACAAATGTGGACTTAAAATGGGTGGCCCAGTACATCTAAGTTAAAATCGATTTGGGAAATCATTCTCACTTAGAAATTCGGTTTTGAGATTGCGATTCCGACGAGTCGACGACTGGACGAGCTTTCGTTCCTGCGTGAATCTTCCGGCGTCGAGCTCTTCTTCCGGCGGCGACGAGATATCTTCATCTTCTTCTCCCGTCGAATCGAGCTCTCTGAAGCTTTCGAATTTCGATTCCTTCATGGCCTCTGCGAGTAATGTAAGTCACTTACACTTTAATGATTCCTTTGCTATGTGTTTGGTCAAAACCATTTTGCTTAGCTTAGCTTAGATTTCGTAAAACCCTACAGTCTTTGGCTTAGCTTAGATTTAGAGTAAAACCCATTTTGCTTTGCATCAGCTTAGATCTCTTGATTCGCCAGTTTCACGAGTTTGATTTTGAGAACAAAATCATGATTTTAGTGTTTCTTCATTCTGGTTTTAGAAACATTTCGTGGATCCCATTTGTGAATCCTTTGCTCTGTGTTTTAAGAGAACCCCGCTAAAGTTTAGAATCCTTTCACAACTCTAGTTAGCTCTGTGTTTCGTTGTATGCTTTATCATGTTCATGAACAAAATATTCAGCTTGGGAGGATTCATACGTGGTTGTGTGATAAAGACTCTAGACTTGTGAACATAGTATGACTCAACTGGTTTCGTTGCTTGTGTGATTCTCATCTTGTGTTCTCTCTTGGTTTTTTTTCTCTCTTGGTTTGTTTCTTTTCAGTTCTCATCCTATGTTCTCTCTCGAGCTCTGTGTTCATGGCTCTCTTTAGCTTAGATTCATGATTCATAATGGTGTATGAGTTTTATAGAGTTTGCCTGGGGGAGTTTGATTTGTGTTTCGTTATTAGGCAAGAGGAAGAGAGTATGTTTCTCCAAACTTTGAGGGAACTTGTGTTGTGGTGTCTCTTTTTGGATTAAGAGCAATTGTCGGGACATATTTAAGTGTTAAGCGTTGTTCACTGTGTTGTATCTCTAAAGTTACCGGCTTCTTAGGAGAAATTAGGGAATGAGATTGAAACCCCGAATTGTTCCCACCTAGGTTAGTCGAGATCTAATCGGAAAGGGGATAGATAGGGAAATCTGAATTTGATTTTGTGATCAGTCCCAGTCCCGTGGCCGATGGTCATGGTCAGTCTCAGTCAAGTTCTCAAAGACACGAATTGATAAGGGAGATGGCCGATGCTTTTGAAGAAAGAATTAGATTGCTGTTTGACGAGTATACATTGAGCCTAAAAACTCACTTCGACCTTGGGTTAGCAAACCTAAGGTCTGAATTGATGAAGGAGATAAAAAAGATTCCAGGCATCCCCGAAGAAGATGAGGTCGTGGAAGAAGCAACAAGCAGCAGTGGAGGGAGGAGCACAAAGAGGAGAAAGAGCAAAAAGGTCAAAAGTGCAAAGACTAGCCTTGTTTAAAAGTCTAGGATTTCGGCCTTGTATGTTCTAATTAGGTATTAGTAGTAAGCTACAAATATGGTTGATTACCATCCGAATGCTTTTGTATTTAAATCAAGGAAAAAAGTTGAGCCGTGTTCAGCCTTTGCCTAAGGACCTTGACTGTGTTATGTATCTTGTGGTTTTCTCTCTTTATCACTAGATAAAACATATATATTTCATGTAAGTTTTGAGTTCCTCTTCCCAATCCTGCAATCGATGGAATAAAACTCCTACACGAAATAGACACATCCTACATGAAATAGGATTTCTACAAACTTAAAAAACGTTTATATGAAACATGATCACAAAGTTTTACAAACGTATATGCACCCCAAACAAAAAATGTTTTACAAACGTGGGGCAGAACCGTCTTTTCAACAAGCTTCCCTCTGGATGCAACGTCTCATTTGTCCCTCCATCTCCTAAAACAATCACAAATATCCCAAGTTAACCTGATGTATCCCTCCCCCTTGGTCAATTACCAAAACAACCTTAATGAATTACTGATAAAAATCGAAAATAGAAAAAACAAGTTAGCGTTTTGCTTCTCTTTGCGTTTAGCGTCAGAGTTCTGAGAAGCACGTTTTGTTTCTCTCTCTTTCCTCCCGCCTTTACTCTCTCTCCTCTCCTCTCGAGGCTCTCCTCCATCTTCTAGATTGAGCTCTCTGAAGCTTATCTTGGTCGTCCGAAGCTCCTTCCCTTCCCTCTCCATCATAATCTCGTTACTTCGGTACCGTCGTCGGCGTAAATCGCAGCCGCAGCAAATAAAAAAGAACTGAGGTCTGTCATTGGAATTCATTTTTTTCTCTTGAATAAATCAGAGAATTGGGTGTTTAACAATGTTTTGTGGGTCGATTAGTATTCTGCATTAGCAAAGAACGTAATGCAGGCCTT
>OVBJ01000735.1:0-43695 GCA_900406535.1 Noccaea bulbosa | reverse complement strand
AACAAAACGCAAATGGGGGAATCGACAGGAAATAAAAGTTTGGGTGGAATTAGAGGGGGTCGAAAAGTTTGGGTGGATCCCGATGGAATCGATTTAGTTGGGGGGGGAATAGGCGGTCAACCCTAGATTTTGCCATCTTCTTTGTCACAATGTCAAGTTGCTCTCAATTCTTGGATTCTCTCCATCACATCCAAATCTTTCTTTTTATTTCTTTCCCCTTGCATATCTCAATTTTTTTTCAGTTTTGTATTACTTTTCGGATTTTTTGTTTTGTTATTTGATCATCCTCTCAGAGATACATACATTCCCCTTTTTTTTTGAATAGATGCAAACGTTACTATCATGCCTGAAATTCACAAGAGCGTATTTAGATATATGATAATATTATATGATGTTTATTCAAAAACTACAAGGGCACACACTCTTTTTATGTTTTTAGTCCAGCATTGGATTTTTTATTCGGTACTGCAGATTTGGTAGTAGCCTGTAGGTACTGAAAAGTTGTCGATTCGGTTTTCAGCTCATACTTTTTTGTAAGTGGTGAGATCGGTGATTTTTATTAATGATAGAAATTAGTAAAGACGAGGTCGGATATTTCGTATTTAGAGATCGGACCAAGATCGGGGTTACAAGCCGAACTGGGAAAGACAGGGTCGGAAGGAGACGAAGTACGAAATGGAGGTCGGGAAGGTTGCTTATCCTGATTTCGAACTGGGAGCCGTCCTGAGTCAAGAACAGCTTGCTCGGACAGTTTAAAAGATTAAATAGGTAGAGTTAGGCTCTTCGATTTTCTTCCCACACATCTTATCCTACGGTTACAACGTTTATTTATAGCACTGATGTCTTAGGGTTTCCTTCCCTAAATCCTGGGATCTTTGGCTAAATCCTGGGATCCTTGTCTGTTCTTTCCTTCTCTATTTCGTCATTATGAGCCCAAGCTCGGATCTGGGCCTGGACTTCATCTGTATTGGGTCCATCAAAGGATTGGTTCAGACCCACCATTAACACTTTTGCTCTGCTTATACTAAATTAGTTAACTCTATCTCTACACATTTTAACAATAGTATGTTACTAGTAGTACACACATACTATATTTCTTTGTATCACATCATGCATGTGTATAATAAATGCATTATGTTTTTATATCTGGACCACAAACTTCACACGTAAAAAAGCCAAAAAGAATGAAAAAAACTTTACCAATAATTATGTAATTAGTACTGTGGTTATTTGCTGGTGGGAGTTTCCGAACAATAAATGCTTTTAACTCGGATTTATTCGTCGGCACGCAATTGAAGAGCAAAGTGAAAAAATTAATGGCGAATGATGGTTTCATGATGATGCGTTTGGACTTTGGACAGTGGAAGGAACGACAGTGTATTGTGTCGTTTTGTTCGTATATAGCGGTAAATGTAAAAAAGCAATCGTTTTAAATAATAAAGAAATCATTTGATAATTATGTAACTAAAATAAAATTTCCCCGGCTGAACTACAGTGTCCTACGCTGTTTTCTTAACGTACTTTTATGTCTGATCGGACCATCATACTATTAAAACAGAGCCCTTTGTCCAAACAGGGAAAAACCCGAAATTAACACATAAATTAAGAATTTAACACGACCTGATTGCCTAAAAACACACGCGGATCCATATCTCCAACATGAATTGGACCGGTTGTTTCATTACTTAAACCGGAAAAAAACCAAAGAAAATTCACCTAAATAAGCTTCGGTTTCCATCCATTGAACCATCAAATCTAATTAAAAAAGAAAAAAAGCAGTAGTCAAATTAAAATAAAGAATGCGGGAAATCTGCAAACAGAAACTTCAAATATCTTCTGCAACATTCCAAATAATGTGTGCTACGAAATCTTAAATCTCAACGCAAAATATAGTCAAATGGTTTAAACGAATATTTTCATATTGATTAAAATTTCGAATCAAGAAGGTCATTAATAGTATAAACCAAAAAGTAAGGGTTTTCCTAAAATTGAGCCTAATAACTCTGTATTTTAAATTTCGAATCCAAAATATCTTTAACAGCAATAACTAAAAAAATTATTCTCCACGCAAAATCAGTGAACTATTTCCAAAAATCAACGGGTGGAAACAAACCGGATTCTTCTCTACGAAAACAGAATATATTCGAAAAATATACCTAGCAAAACCTAATTACCAATCGTCCTAACACTATAAATACAAAGAGAATTACATACCTCAATAGTTAAAAAAGCAATTAGATTTTACAGCTTCGAAAATGGCAATGCTCTTCTAACACCATTTGCAAGAATGTCAAGCCATTCAAATCTGCGTGAGGTTTCGGGTCAAAATCCTGCACACATGGACACAAAGAGCTGAGGTATGTATCATCCGATAATGAGCAACTGCATCTCTATGTAGTATACATACATGGTGAAAATGATATGAACACAAAATCTTATTGTCTTTGTAGGTAACAAAAATCCTTGCCACTGTGAAGAGGAAGATGTGAAAATAGTATGACACAAAATCTTATTTTCATAGTACGACAAAAATAAAAAATAGCTCAAACAAGCAATATGTGTTAGCTGATCAAGAGGTAAGATTTCTGTACATACTTCTCGAAAACGTATCATCATCTGCAAATGTTTCTGACAACGTCTATTGTGTGATAATCAAAGTGTCAGAAGATACGGGACGGAGGTCATAATCAAACTATCAAAGCAAGAAATTCTATCACGATGTGCAAAGGCCATTCAGTTAAAGGTGATCATCAAGTTTTTGTATATGATTTCCATCTTAACCATTTTTTTTATCATCAACTACTAATGATTTATTTCTATGAGTTTTAATTGTTACTATGGATATACAAAAGCAAATAACTTCAGGTTCAGCTTTGAATTTGGACAGTGAATACACGATTTGGTCGGACCAATTAACTAAAGGTTAGTATAATATAACGTTTTTGTTCGACTTGCATCCCAATCTTTTTATCATTACATTACTTACTATGCATTGTAATAATGTTGGTGGAAATCTTATAATAATGACTAATGCATTGTAATAATGTTATATATAATGTGTTTTCTCATTAACAGCTGAAAATACAGTTTATCAAACGTGAAGATCTAGCTGGATGTTCAGGGTAAATGTTCACTAGAGGAAGCAGCTAGATGTTCAGGGTAAAGCTCCAAAGCATACAGATGGGAAATTACTTCTCTCGGTCTTGGGAAGACAATATTTGACTAAGCATCATCTCTCTACGTTCATCACCTTCCTTAAACGGATGTTCCAATCAGAAAATAAGTTTTCTCAAAATAGCAAAAAAATAATCCATTTTCTTTTCAACTAATGTGTGTGTAAAAATTCCGAATACATAAAAAAATGCTAAACTCATGAGTAAATCGCAATATGAGTACATCTGAAATCTCTATCTAAACTCATGATTATACACATACTATAGCGTCATAAATTATGCATGTCTATACATAAGGAAAATATGAACACGAACTCACGAAGGGAAAATAAAGATATAGCAAACCCACTCAAGTCTGATCTGATTATATGAGGATAATAATAAAAGATCAACAGATTACCTTCCATAGTCATCGCCATGTCTTCAATTGTTCTTTCGCATGGAGAATCTGGAATCACATAGGTTCTCAAAGTCAAGTCATGTTCCCACTTTCCAATTGGTCAGATTCAAATACTGTACTACTTTGCAAAATCAAAATGGGAACAAAGAGCATAAGAGACTAAGCTTAGTGGCTTTGCAGACAATCTCTGGACATAGAGGAATCACCGGCTCTATCGACAACGATACCGATCTCCCGAATAGATCATGGCTATTACTAATTCAACTATCCGCAAAATCAAAATATGTTTCTTTATCACATGATATTTTTTTATAAAGAAAATAAGTATATTAGTTTTGGGGTTGAAACGAAAATATTATTTCCGTTTAGATTCAAGTTTACAAAAATTGTTTGAAAAATTGTTTCAGATTAACAAAAACAAAATTGACCCGTGCGTTTGCACTAGTAGAAATACTAGTTCTCATTTATTATTGCTGGACCCCTTTCTGTAACAAAAAATAAAAACAAATAAGAATCGTGAAAGTAACCCTATTAAAAACATAAAACTGTGAAAGAGAAGTTAAGGTACAAAATTGTTGCAATGCAAGAGTTCACCACCCTAAATTTATATAATAAAATCAGTTTAGAAACAATTATATAGTAGATAATAGAGATATACTTATACGATATTTGGGAGTACTACATATAGGATCTGAGTAAGTAGTCCTTAATAGTTGATGTTTAAAGAAAAATATATCTGGACATTATTTGGATGTATCTGGACTCAAAACACATCCAGATACATCCAAACACATTTTTTCTTAAACATCAACTATTAAGAAACAGAAGGAGTAGAACACATTAATGAGTTTATCAGAATGTTATGAATGCTTTAGAAATCCACAATCCTAGTATGAATCTAAAATGATGGGATGCATGCATTTAATACAGTAGACTGAGGCAATCTTGACACGTGTCCATATCCACATGTGGTTGTACGAAAAGTCAACTTACTCCAATTAATTACCACCACCCTTTTGTTGCAAGAGTAATCAAACAAAAACACTTTTCTTTTTGGTGAGCAAACACTTTTTAGTTATTCTAGAAACCTCCCAGGGAAACTTTAAGATCATATACGTTTACAAAGTTAATCAACCTTTTTACAACTTAGGGTAAAAATCAACTAAAATTCCCAAAACCTAACAAACCAGTCTCTTTTGTTCGTTTTCACATAATCTCTCTTTCAGTAAAACCTAAAGGCCTGGTTTTATTCAACATTTTCTTTAAATTTATGAGAGGTTTGAGGGGTCTACGTACTAGAGTGTACTTTGTATTGAACAGTTGGGAAAACAATTTATTGATGTTGAATTTTGTTACCATGAAGCAATAATACAACTGATACGGGGAAGAAAAGGACACGCATGCAATAAGAAGGCAGACCAAAGGGTAAGAAAAAGCTAAAAAAAATTCACCTTCCCCATTGTTTACAGAGAAAAAGGGACCAGTGGAGTTGGACCCCAAACACAAAAATACCAAACCAAGAGAATTTTTATTATTCAGAAAAGAGAATATTTATTTTTAAGTAGCGAAACTCAAGACTCAAAAAGAAGAAGCAGAAACAAGTTAGTAGAAAGAAGAAGAAGAAGAACAACACGCGAGCCACAAAAAAAAATATCCAGATCTTTCCTTTCTCTCTCTCTCTCTCAGCGCATCTCTCTTTTGTAATCATCGAAGCAAAAAGCCTTTCTTGCTTTACTTCCCGTGGAAATCTCGTATTCTTGCGTGTCGTTTTGTTAACTTAACGTGGGGTTTCTACTTGTAGCCGCACGAGAATTTGGATTCCGATCTTTTTGAGATAATTGGAATCGGAGAGAGATCAAGGTAAATTCCAGACTTTGGAGTCTTGTTTCACTTGCTTCTTTGTTTCTCTGTCGGTGGTTCAATATAATGTTTACACGAGAATGAATCGAGATTGAGATCCGTAATTGTTTTCGATCGGCATTGCTGCGATTTCAATCGTTATTTTAGGTTTTCGAGTGTCTCTGAATCATTGAGCCAACGGAAAGATAGAAAAAGCGAGTTTTTATGGTTTTCGATGGTTTTACGATTACTGTTTCATTTCTAACGGTTTCGTCTCATTTAAAGTTTCGAGATTGCATTTATGGCCACCTGAAGCAAATGCGTTTCCTTTTTTCTTTTTCTTTCTGTCTAGGAGAAGACAAGTGTAGACAGACTTAAATGCTTAATTAGAAATCAAGTGAGTTGATTCATAAGCCCCACTATAATAAGAGCAGATCTGGCTTGAGCTTCTAAACGGTCTCTGCTAATTTCAGACACAAAGAATTTATCGAGCAGAGCAAAAAGGTTAAGTTTTTTCCTTCTCTGTTACTGTTTTTGTTTGTGTTAATGGCAAAGGCAAATATCTTGTGGGTGCTGCTTTAGTTCTTACGTTCACGAGGAATCTCCGGTTTTGAGTTTATGGCCGTGTAAAGGGTTTTTACATTTAATGCCACCACAGGGAAATTAACTAGCTTTCGTGTATTGATTGAAAACTTAAGAAAGATGGATTCTTGATTTACTTTTGAGTAACCGTTGCCTTCTTTTGTTTCTCCAGGCTTGTTTGGTGTTCGTATGACTCACATGCATGCCCTCTGAATCCGCTTAGCATCAAAAAGCTTTCCCTTTTGAATTGACATGTCAGGTAAATTTTGTTGTCTCTTCTCCATTGGATGGTTAGATATGGAGAGTTTGCAGATACTTACTTTGATTTGTCGTCTACTGAAGGAGTTGAAGAAAACGGACTCCTTGACGAGATTAGGGAGAGAAGATCGGACTTTGAAATCTCAGAAGATGAAAGAAGGCGCTCAAAGATCGGGAATTTGAAGAAGAAGGCGATTAATGCTTCCACCAAGTTCACTCATTCTCTGAAGAAAAGAGGGAAAAGGAAAATCGACTATCGGATTCCTTCCGTCTCCATTGAAGATGTTCGAGATGAGAAAGAAGAGAGCGTTGTGCTTGAATTCCGCCGTAACCTTCTTGAGAGAGACTTGTTACCTCCTAAACATGATGAATACCATACTCTTCTGAGGTTTCTTTTGTCCTTGTTTAGTCACTACAATAAGCACTTTAAGTTTCAAAACGTGATGCCACTGCTAATACGTTGGTTGTCAATTGTCATGTAGATTTTTGAAAGCGAGGGATCTTAACATTGAAAAAACCATCCACATGTGGGAAGAAATGCTTAGATGGAGAAAAGAGTATGGGACAGATACCATATTAGAGGTAATTAAGGAGTCATTGATTTAAGTTTGACGCCGGCTTGTTTGTTATTCAATGGATTCAGTATCTAGCTCTTACTACAATTTTGTTCTTCTATGTTCTCGGATGCTAGGATTTTGATTTTGAAGAGCTGGAAGAAGTTCTGCAATACTATCCTCAGGGCTATCATGGAGTTGACAAGGAAGGAAGGCCTGTCTACATTGAAAGACTTGGAAAAGCTCATCCCGCTAAGCTTATGCGTATCACCACCATCGATAGATATCTAAAATACCATGTACAGGAGTTTGAGAGAGCTCTCCAAGAGAAATTCCCTGCATGCTCGATTGCAGCAAAGCGTCGAATCTGTTCCACCACTACAATACTGGATGTGCAAGGACTGGTAATTCATCAAGCTTCGTACTTTTCCTGCATTGTGTTATGCTTTGAAGCAGAGCATGCTCTTTTCGTGCTTCTAGAATCTTATCTGTGCACTTGTCATGTTAATGGCAGGGCATGAAGAACTTTACACCAACAGCTGCGAATCTCGTGGCTGCCATGTCAAAGATAGACAACAGCTACTACCCTGAGGTACTTGAGTTTCTCAATTTACATCTTCACATGCATACTGGATTGTTGAAAGTCATGGTATTATATTTGCAGACGTTGCACAGAATGTACATTGTAAATGCTGGAACGGGATTCAAGAAAATGCTGTGGCCTGCTGCTCAGAAGTTTCTTGATGCAAAGACCATCGCAAAGATACATGTACTGCTTTATCAGCCTAGTTTTTGTTTTCTTCTCTTTGGTCAACTATTGCCATGTGTAGTTTTTTTCTCATTTCTGTCGCTGCTGCAGGTGCTGGAACCAAAATCTTTATCCAAGTTGCATGAAGTCATTGATTCAAGGTAGTTTTGTTTCCATTTAGACCCCACCTGAGATATTTCAGATATCAGGTGTAGCCAATACTTACCAGCTCCAGTACTCTGTGCTTTTAGTCAATTGCCAGAGTTCCTCGGAGGTTCATGCTCTTGCTTTGGCGATGGAGGATGTCTTCGCTCTAATAAAGGACCCTGGAATGATCCTGAAATAATGAAGGTAACATGTACATCTTGTTAAAATAAGAGTCAGCTTTTGGTCTGGACTGGTATATGAAGCTCATTTTAAGATCTTTGCCTTGATTAGCTCATCTATCATGGAGAATCATCACTCTTTAGGCAAATCACAAGAAAGCTGAGTGACCCGCAGAATTCTTCCTCGTACATTAGTATTCATCCATCAAAGGTAAATGGGCTCTGCGAGGCTAATTTCTCTGTTTGAGCTAGAAACTTTATCACAATGCAAGTTTGGATTTCAGGCTACGAAAGCTGAGACTTCAGCAGCAGAGTCCGTATCATATTCTGATGTTCCTACTTCTCATGTGAATCCAGCTTACGAGGATGTAAGTTCTTGTGTGGGTAGTGTCACGAACCACACTCTCGTATATCTTAATACTAATATTGACCGGAACAATATGATCTTATGCAGGCTAGGGCATCGGATGTTAACGGCTATTATAGCTGCGATGACAAGTTTGCCTTACCTGACAAAGCTACTAACCGTAAAGGCCATGAAAGGCAGTCCCAATACCAAATGCTCGAACTCGACCAAACAAGTCTCGGTTTAAAATGTGAAACATCTTCAATAGGTGGTGCTCCAATCATCCGATGGCTTCATGATTTGAGGGGAACAATTGAGAGCATGAAATCTGAGAACGTAGCCAAGAGGATAGTCTCGTTGATGCTGAAACTAGCTTCGGTTTTCCGTTATATGCCTTTCGAGCTTTGGAGGAGCCAGAGTACAGTTACTCCTTCAAGTCCAACAACAGAGGATGGAAGCAGAAGAAGCAGCCTCATCCCAACTCCTCCAACAGAGCCCACAATGAAAGAAAGGATCCTTCCGTGCTTGGAGCGTATTCAGAAACTGGAGAAAAAGTACGAGGAAATGCGGAACAAACCTGCTGAAATTCCAGTGGAGAAGGAGAGAATGCTGATGGATTCTCTCGACAGAATAAAATCAGTCGAGTTTGATCTCGAAAAAACAAAGCGGGTAAATATGTTTTCTTTTCTTGTTTGTCTTTTCATAGAAAAACTTATAACACATTTTTTCATTGGTTGCAGGTTTTACACGCCACAGTGATGAAGCAGATAGAGATTACTGAAATGCTGGAAAACTTGCGGGAGTCCCAACTTCACGTAAGTACCTTTGAGAGATTATCTGTTGGTTAAAACGATGTTGCAGTGGGCTTAACACTCTCAGATTGTTGTTGTTTGTGCAGAGAAGAAGATTGTTCTGTTAGAGAACATCTGAGTTTTGCATAATTACAGCTCCAAACGTGTTTGCACATGCACATACAGAGAAAGAACAGATTCGAGAAAGTATGTTAGTTTCTTTACCTCCTTTCTCCTCTAACTTGGGTCACAACTTTCTTTCTGATAGGTCCGTCTGCTTCCTTCCACTTTTAAGTTAAAAAAAAAGAAAGAAAAAAGAGAGAGAAGAAGATAGGGACAGAGAAACTGTAGATTGAGATCAGAGTTTAAGTATCAATCTGATTTCAAACCGTATAAAATGTTGTAATCTCGGTGTAGAGAAGAAAGTATAAGATGTTGTAAATCTTTTTAATTTATGAAAACGATAATTGGAAACCTCTCTCTGTCTGTCTTGTTCATTCTTTGAAGAATCCATGTCATTAGTGTTATGGTATCATTGTTTGGGAATGTCATGTGTTTAAATTGTCGAGGTTGCAGATAGGCTTCACTCAAACTATTGAATTGCTAAATCTAATAATCATCGCAACTGAGACAAAGACAAATCAGCCCCTTAAAATCTGAACCTAATTTCACTGGTTATGGAAGGGTAAAATCGTAAACAAAGTGTATTCACGTAATACAAAGTTTGATTAAAAAAAGGAATTTAAATCGGGACCGTCCTTTTCCAGTGATGTAGTTGTAGCCCTGTGATCGAAGATAAATTTCTCTCTTCTTCTCTCTCTCTCTCTCTCCCCTTCTCCTTCTCCTTCTCCTTCTCCGTTCATGTTTTGGACTAGTCGCTCGAATTCGATCTCAACGCCACTCCAATCATATTTTTATACGACCCGAAACTTATAACACGATTCGTAACTTTTCTGGACTTCTGCGGACAATCCTTTTTTCAATCTTCCCGAATTGCATCGCCAGGTGATTCTGTTGATCCTCAAGTTTTGTCCGCCTTTTGATCCTTATTTCTGCCCAGTTTTTGAGATGGTGCTCGTAGTTCTATATTCGATATTTTCGGTTTTAACTTTGAATTGTTTCCATTTGGGTTCTCTGCGATTATGTCGGCTTTCTGATTGGTTTCGATTTCTGGGCTCCATGCTTTTTTTGGCGCTTCCGCTTTGTGAATTTAAAATTTTAGTGCGTTGGACCCTGATGATTATGTTTTTTTGCTCGTTTCGCGTAGGAGACGGTACGAATCCAAATCGAAAAATTTGGGTATCGCCTTTCATAATCTCTGCACAGAGAGAATTGCATGTTTGATCTTAGTTTCAAGGCGCTGTGCTTGTTGGATCTTGTTACTCATCGAATATTGTCTTAGATGGTGTTGTTGTTCTCTAAAAAAGAAAAGGGACTTGGGACACAAATTGTATGTAGTGAACAAGTAGGAGTATTAAGTTTCTTGCTATATTGGATTCCTTTTACTATTGTAGCTTTTGTGTAATCAAGGTGGTTTCTCGACGTGCTTAGGTAAACTAAAGAATGTCCAATTACCAAGGGGAAGATGCTGAGTACATGGAGGATGTAGATGATGAAATGGAAGAGGTAGATGATGATTTAGATGAGGACTTTCGTGGGGATGACATGGCTGCATCCGATTCCGATGTCGACGAGTTTGACTACTCTGTAAGTCTGCCTCTGTGAAGTCTAATGTAGCTAAGACTTATCGATTCGGAATTTAGCATTTCTGCAATCTCTGACTCTGTTGTGTGGATTCTTTTGGTTTCAGAATAATAAAATAGCTGATACTTCAGCTGAGCAAGCCCGGAGAGGGAAAGACATCCAGGGGATTCCTTGGGACAGGCTTAGTATTACCAGAGACAAATACAGACAAACTAGACTAGAACAGTACAAAAACTATGAAAATGTCCCTCATTCTGGGGAATCCTCGGGGAAGGTAAGTCTTCCATACTCTTGATTCACTAATCTTGGTCTCAACTCATACTTATCATTTGCTTTCTGTACTACAGGATTGCATGGTTACACAGAAAGGGGCCAGTTTTTATGACTTCTGGCGGAATTCAAGATCTATCAAGTCAAGTATTCTTCATTTCCAGGTTATCATCGAAGCGTAGCTATTGTTGTCATTCAGTGTTGGCTTTGGCCGTATGTTATCTCCTTGATCAATAAGGATTTACAAATTGTTACAACTGTTTGTACTAAAAAGGTTCTAACAAAATTGTATTGTAGTTGAGGAATTTGGTTTGGGCAACTTCTAAGCACGATGTTTATCTTATGTCACAATTTTTGGTAAGCCACTATTCTACTTTGACATCCGCAAAGCATGAAGTTCTTAACGTTCAAGGTCANGCTTTAAGGGTTTTTTTCCCCCCCCGGGGTTTTTTTTTTTTTTTTTTTTTTTTTTTTATCAGAATGATGAAAGATTCTTCTATGTAATTAGTAATCTACATCAGTTAATGGTGACATTCCTTTTCCCTTTTCTTGCCTGGGTGCAGAAACATCCTGGAAGTCTGCTGGAGGGATTTACGAAAACTCAAGTGAGTACACTTGCTGTGAGAGATAAATTTTTAGTCGCTGGCGGATTTCAAGGAGAACTTATATGCAAGGTAAGCTCTAGAGCTTTATGAATCATGGATTTCACTTCACATAAATGCAATCTAATCAAGGAACTTCATCTGTTTCCACATTGGTTTGATTTCAGCATCTTGATAGACCTGGTGTGAGCTTTTGTTCACGTACAACTTATGATGATAATGCTATCACCAATGCAATTGAGATTTATAACAAACCCAGGTATTTATTTGCTCGATGTAGTTTTTGCCAATCTACACCTTCTAACTTACCTTATGGCGTCTGTCTGTCTGCAGTGGCGCGCTTCATTTTACAGCCTCAAATAATGACTGTGGAGTCAGAGATTTTGATATGGAGAGATATCAGCTTGTTAACTATTTTCGCTTTCCTTGGCCAGTGAATGTAAGTCCCTACTTGTTTCTTCTTAATTCTCGGGATTGCTCTGGCAGTAGGTTTGAGTTATAATCTACTTTTTTGGAATCTGATATCTTCTTTTGCATAATGAAATTGTACTCATTGATCATGTTTGTATAATCAGCACACATCTTTGAGTCCTGATGGTAAATTACTGACGATTGTGGGAGACAACCCGGAAGGTCTTGTGGTAGATCCCAACACGGGAAAGGTGCGGATTCTATTGCTATGTTCAATCATTCTGAATGAAAACTCTTTTTATTTTATTTTCTAACTTAGTTGGAGATTTCCTTCAGACACTGGGAACGCTGGCAGGGCATTTGGACTTCTCCTTTGCATCGGCATGGCACCCAGATGGGCTCACTTTCTCCACAGGAAACCAAGACAAGACATGCCGTGTTTGGGACATCCGTAATCTGTCTAAATCCGTTGCTGTCTTGAGGGGTAACCTTGGAGCAATCCGATCCATCCGGTACACTTCCGATGGGAAATACATGGCCATGGCTGAGCCGGCTGACTTTGTCCATGTCTACGATGTCTCAAACGGGTACGAAACAGAGCAAGAGATCGACTTCTTTGGAGAGATCTCTGGAATCTCCTTCAGTCCCGATACGGAAGCGCTCTTCATCGGCGTTTGGGACCGCACTTACGGTAGTCTCCTTGAGTATAGCCGGCGCCAAAACTACTCCTACCTTGATTCGTTTCTGTAATCAGCCGACTCATCATCAGAGGAATAAATGTGCGTCACTCTCTCGTGGCTTTGATAGACTCGGCCAAAGAACCAACATAAAAGAAAAATAATAGAGATCTCAAATGATGTAAATGATGTGTTGTGCAATTACTAGGGGAAGTCATGTCACAGAGAGTCGATTTAGTTAGTTGATTTTCTTCTTCCGAGTGTTGAGAGATTCATGTATGTGTACATATAAGTGTTGAGATTCGGCTTGAGTTTGCATCAAACTTTTAATTCTCGGCCAGACCAAGAAAAGACAAGACCTTTCAAGTCTGTTGTTCACTATTTGGTTTTACCCTCTTGAGCTGGTTATTGCGACGGATCATAAAATGTTTGTGGATTAAATTGAACATAACGAAAGTAGAGTCTCTTATTATAAGGAGAACCGTCTAAAACTAGGAGAGCTTTAGCATAAATATGCAGGCCAGAAGGGAATTTTAAAGAAAACAGTCTAAACTACAAGGGCTGCAACACAAATTATTTGCTTGAAAAATCTCATAATCCAGAAAGAACCAACGAGAAAACGCCACATCATCCAACCAGAATCGTATCCTCACAAGCAAAATCTCGTCTCTCCTCCGAGAAGCCCAAAACTGATCCCCAAGATCATAAATCCAAAACCACTCATTTCCATCGCACTGAAACTCTCCAGAGAAGAAGAAGAAAAAATGGCGACAAGCGCATCTGCTTTGCTCTCACCTTCAACCTTCTCCGCTGCAGTCCCCCAGAAAAACCTTAACTCCATGTCATTCCACGGCCTCCGTCCTCTCCGACTCGGTGGCTCCTCCTCCGCCTTACCCAAGCTATCCACCTCCGCCGGAAGAAGATCCTCATCCGCCGTCGTGAGGGCCGAGCTTAGCCCCTCAGTCGTCATAAGCCTCAGCACAGGTCTCTCCCTCTTCCTAGGCCGATTCGTCTTCTTCAACTTCCAGAGAGAGAATGTGGCGAAACAGGGCTTGCCGGAGCAGAACGGGAAAACACACTTCGAAGCCGGAGATGATCGTGCCAAGGAATACGTCAGCCTCTTGAAATCGAACGACCCGATTGGATTCAACATCGTCGATGTTCTTGCTTGGGGCTCTATTGGACACATCGTTGCTTACTACATCTTGGCCACTTCCAGCAATGGATACAATCCAAGCTTCTTTGGCTAATGTTGTTCCTCTCTTATTCATTTCAGTCTCTCTCTGTCTCTCTTTTGTCTTTCCTATATGTATATGTTTGACTTGTCTCGCAAGCTATCTATCTAATCTTTTCTCTTTTCTTTTGTTTCTTCTTCTTCCTCTGTTATTTGTCTTGTCTAAGAACAAAATATAAGAAAAATTGCAGAAATAGAATAAGAAAGAAAGTTTACTTAATTCAATGTAAAACTTTGCCAAGATTCCGCATCTATGGCAAATTCTACAACTTATTATAAAATTAAAAGTTCACAGAAAACAGAAAAACACGAAAACAGAGAAGACAACAGCAGAGATGCGTAACACACTACTGACTCGCCTCAGAAGCAGTCGCCGCCGCATCAGCTTCATTTTTCGGTGGATCAGTCTCCGTCTCACTGGAATCCATTGAAGATTTGTACTCTGACATGGCTATTTTATACCTCTGTACATCCTCATGCCCCATATCTTGATAAACCTGTTTACACAAATCCATTAAATATCACTCAGACTTTAAAGACTTAGTTTAGAATCATCAGTTTAAGGCTTAAGAGAGAGAGAGAGAGAGAGTTTTATTTTAGTTCGTGCATTACCTTCTTGTCAGAATCAGAGAGATTGGTCCACATGTGCCCAATCTGCTTGGTGAGAAGCTTTTCTTGTCCAGCGTACTCAGGTTTAAGCTTATGGTACTGCTCAGAGAAGAAGAAGTTGTAACCGCTTCTGTGTGACTTAGGTCTCTGAGAATCTCCCTGAGAAGACAGTTTTGGTTTCTTCTTGTATCTCCGAGTTTCACCACTAGTCTCAGGAGTCTTGTAAAGCACTCCTTTAAGCTCTTCTGTTCCCATCTTCACCGTCACAAAGTACCCTTTGTGGAACTTCCCATCGATCACTCCGTTCACCGCGCAGCCACGTTGCAGCTCTTGACCGCCTGAAAACGGTAAAGGTAACGACTTTAGAAGCTGTATTTACAGCCAAAGATTCGAGTGTTTTACTACCTTCGTCCTCATTTTCAGATTTTCCGACAAGGCGCTTCATTGCTTCATCTGTGAAATGAAAAGGATTATGTTAATCTCAGATCTCCATGGAGAATTAGATAAGAAAAAATATGATTAGTATAATTACTATTATCAGACCTCTAGCCCAGAATAAAGACATTGGCTCTTTGAAGTAATACACATGCTCAAATTCAAAGAGAATTTTCCGATAATACTTCTTCAAAACAAATGCAGCATTTGTTATTTGCTTCTTGAAGTTGAAGTTCCCAATCACTTGTTTGCATTTACGATCCTTGATCACCTAGACCCAAAAAAAAAAAAAAAAAATTTTTATAAACTGTATTATATATTTAAACGAAACAAAATATTACATCCTTTTAAATTAAAATGTAAAATTTATTCAAACAAAATAGAGTTTTCAAACTGAAAATCATATACCTTTTCAAAACCACCTCGAGTTGTGACATCAATGAAAAGCTGATGCAGATCGAGACGGTTTCCTCCCACAATAGGAACCCTTTTACAAATCATGTACAAAAGGGCAAAATCAAAATATAAACAGTGTTCCCCATGAAATGAGATCTTCTTCAATTGAAGAACAAACAATAAACACATAAAATCAATTTCCATTTCCTAACATTTCCCCTTAGCACAATTTGAGATTAATGGTAACCAAAACAACACATTCATAAATCCCTTCATGGCCTACCATTTCTAAATTTAATATGTAAAACCAAATCCAGTCTTACTTGTGTTACCTACTTACCTTAACGCAAGTTCATCAACTCCTCAAACACTTAAATCTATGTCACGCTTAACAATCTAACACAATACGAGTCATTATCACCCACCACATGACAGATGATCAACAAATTTGCATCAAACTCTGATAAATTTACAAAAAACCATATAATTTCATCGATCCGACATAGACTAGAGTTTTTCATCCACGATTATAAGCCAATATTTCTTATAGAAAACAAAAAACAAAAAAACAAAAATATATATATATAATATAAAGTAAAAAAGGTAAAACTCACTTCAAACTTTTGTGAGAAAGTGCTAGAAATTTTTTGAGCGTATCCAAGAAAAGATCAGAGTTCCGGACAATATCTTCATACGAAGCCGTAGGAGAGGAGTTGTCCTCCATGTTGTCGTCTGAGTCTGAGGAAGAACCATAAGCGGGTACTAGTTGACATTGCGAAAGCAGTGAAATTTCGGTCGACATTTTTTTTGAGAAGGAGTTAAAAGGTTGAAAAGGTTTTGATAATTTTCAAAGACTAAGACAATTATATTTATACAATAATAAAAAATTTAATGATCGGGATTAATTTAAGGGAAAGCAATGCATTTTTTGTCTTGTAATTTGGAATTAGAGGACTAGTATTTATATACAATTTTTCTTTTATATTCACTAAATATAAGTTTATTTCATTTCTTTTTTTACATAGTCTACGGACGTGTAAATACATTTAAATTATGACTAATAGCAAAACGTTGAATACATTAATAAATTATCTACACATAATGCATATTTACTTTGTTTCACTTTTTATATAGTCGACGCGTGTACACGTAATTAAAATTAAATCTATGACTAATAACAAAATCTTGAATAAGTTTTAATGATTTTTGGTAAATTTTAATATACAGTCAATGGATAGATACTTATTGATATTTTAAAATTATGTCAAGTGAATAAAGTTTTTAATTACTTTACTAAAAAAAGTAAAAAAAAATTTAATTATATATTTTTTATTTTTTTTTGAAAAAATAGCCTTTTTATATACTCTTTTATTATAGCTAATATTTCATTCTAAAGAGAAAAGGTTTGGTAGTGAATAACTAATTTAAAACTAAATCTCTTAAAGTTTTATATATAAAACATGCCACAATTTATATAAAAAAATTTCAAATGGATTTGGTTAAAGCTTTGTAGAATAGNTTTGTTTTTTTTTTTAAAAAAAAAAAAAAAAAAAAAAAATATCGAATTAATCCTCCGATTTAGTAAAATGAGAGGACAAAGCCGAAATAATTTATATAGCTTAATACAGTACGTAACAAGAAGCTGAAACACATAGGTAGGCACAAAATCTTCAGCTCCAATGAAGAAAATTAGAAGGATTTACAACTTCCTTTTCTTGTACAAAGAGGTCGTCTGGATTCCGTACGATCGCATGGACGAACCAGACTCTTGAGGCAGTCCGTGAACCACAATGCCCATAGAGAACCAAGAATCAACCCCACGACGATCACACGGTCGCTGACATGTCGACCGTACAAGACCAACGGATGGTCCTTGCAAAAGTAGAAGAGCAACCACATGATTGCAAAGGAGGCAATAGTGATGAGAAAAGCCTTCAGATCACCGATCAAGAAGAGTGTGGCTGAAGTGGCCGTCACGAGAGAGTAGTTCACCGCGAAGTGGCGGAGATTGAGTTTAGCGCGCGAGACGGCAGATGAGAAAGAGGTTGGACGGTCGATGGAACTCAATGGTAGAAACTCTGGCCACCAAGGACGGTGGCTAGAAACAAAAGCTATAAGATTTTGAATCGACAAGAAAATGACATCAACAGACGAGAGACGTGTCTCCTCCGCCAAGACTGGAAGGTTTTCCGCCGGTGGCCGCTTTTGAGTTTTCGGGTCAACCAATTTAACCGAAATTTAAAACTTTGGAAATTGGAAGTGTATAGTGTATACTAGCAAAAGAAAAAGTGCGTGACACGTTATCAGTATAGGCCGGGCCAGTGTCATAACAGGCCCAAATAATTGTTGGTAACAAAAGATTTGTTGTTTTTGCATCTGTTGATGGGTGGAGCCAGTGATTAAGGCTTAAAGGGTCCAAATAATTCGGGTCGGATCCTGTTTAATAAAAGAGCAGAGAGCCAGACGACTGAGTCTCACCGACTAATTGACCATTCTACCCCTGAAACTCACCTCCTTGGTCAAGGTAACATTCGGCTCTTGTTCGTACTCGTCTCTATTGCGGATGGGATTCGTAGAGTCTTAGATTCCAATTTGCTGAAATAGTTTGTTTGATGGGTTTTTGCGAAATTGGGAACACGAGGCTTGCTGGACTATTCCCGGTGGGATTTCCGTCTTTGAATTTAGGTTTATCGAGTCCGGTTAAGTGGCAGAGATGGTGAGGAGACATCAATGTTGGATTGAGCTTGAATATGAACTCTGTAATTCATTTCGGTACAAGTGTTGTTATCCGTAAAGCTTCTCGCTTTCTCTTCACCTCGAGGAAGCTGTGCGATGGCAGAATCGGAGGTGGTGTTGAATCAGATAATGATTTCCCTCCTACCGAAGAGCCCCTGAAGATCACCTGGGAATCTTCGGAGATGGATTGTGGGTTTGCTGAGGAATATGAGGGTAGTGAGAAATTCTCTGTTCGGAGGAGGTTCTTGGAGAGTGCTAAGCTCAATGCGTCCTTGGTTCTGGATACGTTACAGCAAGATTGTCCCGGGTTCAATACGAAATCAGCTTTAGACGAATTGAATGTTAAGATGTCAGGGCTTTTAGTGAGAGAGGTTCTCGTTGGGATCTTGAGGACTCTGAGCTATGATAACAAGACAAGGTGTGCCAAGCTAGCTCACAAGTTCTTCGTATGGTGTGGTGGGCAAGATTGTTTCAAGCACACTGCGGATTGTTATCATTTACTCATGAAGATCTTTGCGGAGTGTGGTGAGTATAAAGCAATGTGCAGGCTAATCGACGAGATGGTTAAAGACGGTTATCCGACAACAGCACGGACGTTTAATCTGTTGATATGCACTTGCGGCGAAGCTGGCCTTGCGAGAGAAGTCGTGGAGCGGTTCGTCAAGTCGAAAACTTTCAGTTACCGGCCTTTTAAACACTCGTACAACGCGATTCTGCATTGTTTGGCAGGAGTGAAACAGTACAAGCTGATTGATTGGGTGTACGAGCAGATGCTGGAAGACGGGTTTTCGCCGGATGTTCTGACTTACAACCTTGTCATGTTTGCAAACTTTAGGCTAGGGAAAACGGACCGGCTTTACAGATTGCTCGATGAGCTGGTTAGAGACGGGTTTTCGCCGGATTTCTACACATACAACATCCTCCTCCACCATTTAGCTACAGGAAACAAGCCTCTCGCTGCTCTTA
Organism: Noccaea bulbosa; assembly: GCA_900406535.1. NCBI lineage: Eukaryota > Viridiplantae > Streptophyta > Magnoliopsida > Brassicales > Brassicaceae > Noccaea > Noccaea bulbosa. The sequence continues at coordinate 24,638 of OVBJ01000735.1, read as the reverse complement.
ACCTTCTGAATCATATGAGAGAAGCAGGAGTAGAGCCTGGTGTCATCCATTTCACTACTCTGATAGACGGGTTGAGCCGAGCTGGGAAGTTAGAAGCTTCCGAATACTTTATGGAGGAAATGATGAAAGTTGGATGCACACCGGATGTGGTGTGTTACACTGTTATGATTACAGGTTATGTATCAGGCGGAGAGCTGGAGAAAGCCGAGGAGATGTTCCGAGAGATGACGGAAAAGGGGCAGCTCCCGAATGTTTTCACGTACAACTCGATGATCCGCGGGTTTTGTATGGCCGGGAAGTTCGAAGAGGCGTGCTCGTTGCTCAAGGAAATGGAGTCCAGAGGGTGTAACCCTAACTTAGTGGTGTATAGTACACTGGTGAACAATCTTAGAAACGCTGGGAAGCTTTTAGAGGCTCACGAGGTTGTCAAGGACATGGTGGAGAAAGGGCATCTAATTTCAACGTTGAAAAAATATAGAAGAACTTAAGTCCTTTTTTTTGTTTTTGTTTCAAAAGACATATCGACTTAATCAATATAGCTTGTTCTCGTGTTCTTCTATCCTTTTCTCAAACATGTTTTACAACAGAAAAGTTGATAAGCAACTGTTTACAGAAATTGGGAAAAACAACCACAATGTAAAGAACAAATAAAAATGAAAAATTATATCGTCGACAGCAGGGTTCGAACCTGCGCGGGCGAAGCCCAATAGATTTCAAGTCTATCTCCTTAACCACTCGGACATATCGACTTGTGCTCGAATAGCGAATGAAATAAATTAAATTCACTAAACATATCTGTACATTAACGAAATAAGCCCAATAAAGGCCCATAAATGCTGGCTTGGATACTCTAGTTCACACTGAGAGATCTCTTACGACGCATGCCGCGTGTGTGTCGTTATCGAGACGGTAAAAAATTGTTCTCGGAGTCTGATCAAATCTGAAGAAAACCGGCGAAGATGATATTTCATCCCGGAGACGAACTCTGAAATTGCTGCCATCTTGAACTAAACACGGTGAGGGGATAATGTTTTGTTGGTAACGGAGGCTAGGAATTAGATATGTCATCTGGAGGCGCCGGAGAGTACAACGAGGACAGGCATCTGTTGCGATCCACCGACGGCGATGAAGTCGGCATTGGCAGAGGAGACGGTGATCTCGATGTTGAATCTCAGTCTCCTGCTGTCAGGAGTGGAAGCGGAGGTGTTAGAGATCTGTTCAAGCATCTGGATCGGAGATTTTCTCTCTCCGGGCGTCGTCTAAGCAGCTTCAAACGGATGGAAAATAGCAGAGTCGATAGAGAGCACCACCTCCCTTCTTCTTCTTCCCCGTTTTCGGCCGGTGTGGTTGGTGGAGAAGAAGATGGCGCTGGTATCAGTAATTTACATAACGTCGATGATCGCGATTACCCGAATGATGAGTACGGTTTTGATGATGGCAGCGACGTGCTCGGAGATAGTGCTCCACCGGAGTGGGCTCTGCTTCTCATCGGTTGTCTTATTGGTGTTGCCGCTGGAATTTGTGTCGCCGGCTTCAACAAAGGGGTACGATCTTACATTTTTATACTTCAGATCTCGATCTGCCTGCTAATTTGGTTAACGCTATACTATATCGATTGCTGATTCAATAGAGTAGTGTATTTGTCTAGGTTCATGTTATTCATGAGTGGGCATGGGCTGGTACTCCGAACGAGGGTGCTGCTTGGCTTCGTCTGCAGAGACTTGCCGACACGTGGCACCGGATTCTTCTAATTCCGGTCACCGGGGGTGTTATAGTAGGAATGATGCATGGTTTGCTCGAGATATTAGACCAAATCAGGCAGTCAACTTCTTCTCAAAGACAAGGAGTCGATTTTCTGGCTGGTATATTTCCGGTGATAAAGGCCATTCAAGCTGCTGTGACCCTTGGTACAGGATGTTCACTGGGTCCCGAGGGACCGAGCGTCGACATTGGAAAGTCCTGTGCCAACGGTTTTGCGCTAATGATGGAAAACAACAGAGAAAGAAGAATAGCTCTCACGGCAGCTGGTGCGGCTTCTGGGATTGCATCGGGTATCATCTAGACCCTGCCTCTTTTTTTGTTCTTCCCAAGAAGGAACTCAATTCGTCGCACTTTCGCTTGCTCACGGCTGTACATCTGATTTACCCGATCTTTATTCCTCGTTACAGGTTTCAATGCAGCAGTGGCGGGTTGTTTCTTTGCTATTGAGACAGTTTTAAGACCTCTACGTGCCGAGAACTCGCCTCCTTTTACCACTGCAATGATAATATTGGCTTCTGTTATATCATCGACTGTGTCAAATGCGTTGCTTGGGACTCAATCAGCTTTCACAGTCCCCTCATACGACCTGAAGTCCGCTGCAGGTATTTTCTTTTACTCTGTTAAGCTTAATTGAAAACCTTCCTGTTAGCCTTGTGGTTTCTTTTTATAGTAGCTTATTATGATTTAGTGTCCTGATGGATAGTTGATGTACTATAAAAATTCTTGGTATCTTTAAATAACGAAGGCCATTATTTATTTTCTTTCAATGAGTATTTGTTTATAACCTATAAGTTTCTGAAAAATGTTTTCCATTGTCCGCAGAGCTCCCTCTGTATCTGATATTAGGCATGCTGTGCGGTGCTGTCAGCGTTGTTTTTTCTCGCCTTGTCACTTGGTTTACCAAGTCATTCGATTTCATCAAAGACAAATTTGGTCTTCCTGCTATTGTGTGCCCTGCATTAGGTGGTTTAGGAGCTGGGCTGATTGCTCTCAAGTACCCCGGAATTTTGTACTGGGGGTTTACAAACGTTGAGGAAATCCTGCATACTGGAAAGAGTGCTTCAGCTCCTGGAATCTGGTTATTAGCTCAGTTAGCTGCAGCCAAAGTTGTGGCTACAGCTTTGTGCAAAGGCTCTGGACTTGTAGGCGGTCTATACGCACCAAGTTTGATGATTGGTGCTGCCGTTGGTGCTGTGTTTGGAGGTTCGGCTGCTGAGATTATTAACAGAGCTATTCCTGGTAATGCTGCTGTGGCTCAACCACAAGCTTATGCTCTGGTACTGTATTCCCTTTTGTTGCAGGCCCTTGCTCTAATGCAGCTTTTCGTAAATTTAATAGTCTCCAATTCGGTCGTTACGAAATCTGGCTCATCAAGATGCACCTCGTTTTATGTGATGTAGGTTGGTATGGCAGCGACACTAGCTTCCATGTGCTCAGTCCCCTTAACATCAGTATTACTGCTGTTCGAGCTAACCAAAGATTATAGAATTTTACTTCCGCTCATGGTAAATATCACTTAAGAAGACATGGGTTCATATTTTATTGCACCCTGGTCATCTATTGATCCGATCTCTGTGTTGATTTCAACTAACAGGGAGCGGTTGGCTTAGCAATATGGGTTCCCTCAGTGGTAAACCAAGGCAAAGAGAGTGAGTCATCTGAGGGTCGCAGCACAGGAAGAGGATACTCTTCTCTTACACCTTCCGATCGTAAAACCGAAGGCGTTTGGAGGCACGCGGATAACGCAGACTCCCTTGAGCTTACGGTGATAGAGAACCCTGACCACAAATCCTTTTTGGATGAAGAAACCATTCTTGAAGACTTGAAGGTTTTGCGGGTTATGTCAAAGAACTACGTGAAAGTTTCTCTGGGAACAAGTCTAAGAGAAGCAAGAAACATCCTTAAAGACAGCCACCAAAACTGCCTTATGGTTGTCGATGACGATGATTTTCTAGCCGGAATCTTAACACACGGAGACATCAGACGTCACTTGTCCAATAACGTCTCCACAATCTTAGATGTAAGTAGTAATAACAGAACAAAGTCCCCCCAGCCTCATTACCGTACTCTGCTCTTTAATTATTTGCATTTGAATCACATGAGCTCTTTTTGTTTCTTGCAGGAGAACACATGTCCGGTTTCATCAGTGTGTACGAAGAAAATAAGCTACCGAGGACAAGATCGAGGTTTGCTGACTTGTTATCCAGACGCGACGGTTGGTGTGGCCAAAGAGTTGATGGAGGCGAGAGGTGTGAAGCAGTTACCTGTCGTGAAACGAGGTGAAGTAACTCACAAAGGGAAAAAAAGGAAACTGCTTGGCCTTCTTCATTACGACTCCATCTGGACTTTTCTCAGGTAAATAAATATGAACTCATGTTTTTGACTGAACTAAATCGAAATTGACCAAAGCCAAAGTTAATTTTTCTTCTTTCTAACGCAGAGATGAAATGAGTCGTAGGAAATCGAGAAAAGAGAGGTACGAGGAGGTTGCAAATGGGCATTGATTGTGTTTTGTGCACTTTTGGTATAGCTTTTTTCTCCTTCTTAATTTTTTGAGTTTCCAATTGATTATAGCGGAGGAAAACATGATCGTACAATAATGTTAATACCTCTTTATTTAGTTTCGGGAATATTGTTCTCACCAGAGTAACACACCTATCATATAATCAAAAAGAAATCTGGTGGAATAGATTACTACTACATTTGTTGGGGTAATCTCTACTTTCAAAATTAATCTCACTACACTTGGCCATCTTTGTTACATTCAACTATACAGAATCGACAATGTTATAAATGAGATGTAATGAGTTTTGTTGAATTTTCTTGTATAGTTTCTTTGGTTCGTCGTTTATTTAAGGTTTATATTGCGTTTATCCACCTTTACATTACTTTAACAATATGCTCTTGTTTGAAAATTCATTGAATTGCTTTTCTTTTGCATGAATGTGTTGTACAACTGTTAAATTAAAGTTGTGAACTCAAAAAGTTATTTTATCTTGATGAATAAATCATATACAGAGAAGATCTTAAACAGACAGAATGAAAGATCCACAAAGATAATGTAATTACTGGTAATGGGCCCTTGTGATTATTGATTTTCACTCAAAAGAGCTTTTTACAGTAATTTTGTTAAGAAAATAAGGACTAAAGTCGCAAACCGAATAAATAGTTGACTAATTGATTGGAATGTGATTGAATTTTCTTGGTCATATATTGGTAAGTGGGTGACGAAAGATAAATTAAAAATGCTTACCTTTTTCTTCATTATTAGGTCGGTCTTAATGTCAAACAAACCTATCGCAAATGAATTTGGTTTCAATATTCTGTTTAGTACCCACAATAAAGAAGACCAATATAGTCTACCATCTTCAAATCCAAAGCGTAACTAATGGAAAAAATAATTTTAATTTTCATATGTGAACTTTGTATTTGAAAGCTTGAAAGATGTCAAGACTCAAGAGACATTCATTCACTATTCGTCAATTTCCCTTTACCTAATCTTAATAATTAAACGTTGGACCATTAAAATGTCCTTTTCCGCCTTTTTCTATTTCTTCTTTTACAAGCTATCAACTAATAAAAAGACGAAAATCAATATATACATATAAAAAGGTGATTACAATTTGGACAAATAAGACGAATAATTTGGGATTGATTGGATTTCGACCATCATTAGCAAAATACTCGCTTTCATGTAGTCGTCATCATTTCCATCCACCTTTTATTACACACAACAAAAAATCAGTGACAAAATTTACTTAAGAGATTACAGAATAACTGTAACTATAAATTTTGTGAAACATATTGAAGGTCTTTATCCAAATTTACATTTATTAACTAACAAATTTATCAATATATATTTCTCTTCAGTTAATTCAATATATATTTCTTTATCAAAAAAAATTAAACAGTCATAGATTTATGATTGTTTTAGATACAAAAGTACATTTTTTAGATTTACTGCGGATTTTTCTTCTTCTTTTAGAAGACTATATCTTATTTTTAGTTCTTGAATAATTTAATATCACACTATATAAAAATAAATACTAGTTAGTGGGCATGGGAGAATCTTTGGAGTAGAAAGAGGTCGCAAAATATGCGCTCGTGCGGAAGAGTATACTGACAAAAATCGGTACCCGGCCCAACCCTACGGCCCACGCGCGTCGAAACCGTTTTCGGCTTTTCATAAAACCCCTTGTTATTTTAATTATCTCATTATGTAGCCTATTAATAATAAATTGATTTCCTAGGACCCTTGTCTTGTCTCTTTCCTCGCCATATATATATTTTTAATTCAACCCCACTCCAACCCTATTGTCGTTTACATTGGACATCACACAAGCTAAAAAAAGTTAGAAATAACACTCTTTACTTTTCTATTTTCTATGTCACATGAATAAACTATGTTATATGCTAAAATCAAGAATGTTGTTCGTCTTCTTCACATAATCTCTAGCTCATTTTTACATGTGAATGTCACGGATTTTTGGAATTAGTGTTATACTTTAATCTTTATGCTTTATTTATGTAATAGACTCATAACACAATGACAAATGAACATAAAATAAAATATTAAACTCATAACATTAATAAGGTTTCTTTTAGTATATTCGCAATGTACGTTATGTTTTTCCAATTTCTACACCATGATCGTATATGGGCTTAGGTAGAAATTGGATAAAATGCAATGGTTGCCCAAAAGTTAAGCAGCAACTATACAGATGAAGAGAACACGAGGCTGCAAACCTAATATACACAAGGAAGTACGAGGACCACAAAACAATTTAAGAACCTTATTTGACAAAATGTTTCCTCTTTAATTTTTAAATAAGCTAGTGCTTCGTGCCGTGTAGGGTTAGAAAGTTGCATAAATGCGTAGAAACATACGAGAACAAGGAAAAAAGTAGGTCTTTATCGTAATTATCTTCAAATCTATCATATTATATTTTATTTGTTGATAGGGTTAGAGAGTAGAGAGACTACTATTTATATGGGAACGAGAGACCTATATTTATACGTGCCGGGTAATTCATCTAACCCCAAAAAGGTAAGATAAAGACTGATAATAATTTATTAGGAACGTTAAATGAATCGAATCCATGGGTTTGACTAAAAGTCTCAATTAAGATATATTATCAGTTTATCACCAACGGGCAAAAAATTAACAAACAGTTACACTATACTTCGTTTATTTTCCTTCAGTACATATAAAGAATAAATCCAATGTACGCTAATTCATGTAGTGTCGAAGTAATTAATATGTACACTAAATTTGCCGTGAAATTTTAAAAGACAGCTTGCATAAAGCAGTAGTGTAAATGAATAGTAAATCAGCCTGAACAAATAAACAAATTAGTTTGAATCATTTTAATAACTAGATTTTTAACCGGCGCCACGCGCGGGTCTGTAATAATAAATTTTTAAAAATCATCTATAATTTTAAAATTATCAAACCATAACTGTAATCAAAAATAAAATTTGAAAAATATACATAGACTAAATTTTGAGTTAATTTATTATTAATGTAATGTTTTCTTACTTTAGTTAGTATCTTTTTAAATTCTAAAAATGATCATCTACATTTCTTTGAAATGATCAAATTCGGTTACAGAGCAGATTTTTAGAGTTATATAATAACCTAATTTGAAGTGAAGCCAAACATTGTTGTCCTTCAATTTCTTATTCATTCTTGATATCTTCTCTAAACTATGTTTCTTATTTTTCTTTGTTTTATTTTTCTTGGATACCTTATGCTTTAATTTTTTGTTTTGTTTTTATTTGGCATCTTCTTTTTCTTTACTTTTGTTCTTATTCGATTTCTTCTTCATCTTCACTGATCTAGATTCATATTCTACCTTGATCTTATTCGTCTTCACTCGTTTTGCTTCCTCTTTTTTCTTCATGTTTGGTTTACTCTCTTTCGTTCTTATTTGATTTTTTCTTTCTCGTCTTCATTGTGTCTTATTCGATTTTTCCTTCTTTGTCTTATTTTTTTGTCTTTCTACTTTGGTATCTTCATTTTTGATGTTCTTCGGGTTTTATTCTCTTACTATTCTTCTTCTATGTGTTTGTCTTGCTACTTATTCTTTTGTTTCGTTTATGATTATTTATTATGTCTGAAGTTGTGAGTTGTTTTAGACGTGTCAGTCTTTTTATAAAAGAAAATATATTTTCTTCAAAATTTGTATAAAAGAATCCTTAAAAATATCAGCAAATACTTGAATTTTTACATGCTTATTATTTTAATTAAAATTACATTTTATACGTGTTACAATGTTATATTTTTATTTTTCAATTACATTTTAACTTAACACACATCATGTTTTAAGTTTATACACTTTGATTCATGCCCAAAAAAAAAAAATATATTTTTAACATAATGTAAATAATTTATGTATTCTTTTTATGCCCTTAAGAAACCTTAAATCATTATTTAATCAATGTTAATATTTCTTTATGAATAATTTTATTACGTTTTTCTATTCTTTTTTTTTTCTATACATATCATCTAATAGGTAGTTCCATATTAACTTTATTTGGATATTTTAGGCTTAGATCTATTTAAAAATATCCAATTGAGGTTTTTGAAAATATATTACTGTTGAAAAAAATCTAGTTATGTATTTGTTAAGAAACTTCAAAAATANACTACAAAAATTACTTAGTCTTTTTTACTTGAATAATTGGTCATTAACTCATTCCATATCACTTACAAATGTTATATGTTTCTTATCTCGCCAGCTCATCCTATGATTGGAATAACTATATTTGGCAAGTTTGTACAACACAATATATCAAATCGATAGCAAAAGTTTTGCTGGTGGGTCAAACTCTGGCCGTCGTTGTATGGTTGCAGACATCTTTTGAAAACGATGTGGCCAACAAAGAGACAATCTCCATATATTCTTCATATGTCCGTTATGCAATATAAGTCTGGAATTCAGCCTATTTTTTCAATAAACGTGTGGTAAGCGAAGACCCTTCTTAAAAACACCTTTTAGTTGTGCAGAAAAGATAATAACTCTACCCCAAATATTTTTATCGTCTACTCGTCTATACCCGTGGATTTGTTAGTATTTATGAAAGGAAGTAATCTCTTCCTATTTGAATATTGTCACTTACATTAAGAATAAAAATTCTTCAAGATTGTGAATGATGCCTGAAGTTCAACTAAGAAATCAGCTTCTCCTCGTCCTCTCTGTTTGGTCGGCATTATCCTCTCGAAATTTTTTTATTTCGATGATGCAACTTTGGATGTCTCCTCTGTAAACTGTGGTATGAGCTGGATTATCAATTTTTTCATGAACTCTCCTCTTCTTCATAGCAACCATTATTGTTGTAATATTGTTTACTTTTTCGACCATTATTGTTGAAGTTTTTGCGATGAAGAAAGAATTATTTATTGTGTTATATGCATATTTTGCGTCAATAAATGTAATAATGGCACTCGTAACTTGATTTTTCTTATCATCTCAAAAATGAATTACAAATGAAGTCAAATGTCTTATATACCGCATCACGCATCTTTGTTCTTCTTTTATTTTTATCGCCTTTTATTTTATTTCTATATTATGTAATATTAAGGTCAACTATCTTGCAAAGTTGGTTATGTTTGCTCTGAACAATTTTTTTTTTATTATGTACTTCCTTTTTAAAATATTTCGAATCAAGTTATTAACTTTAAGTTTTATCAAAATTCGAAGAACTTTTTAATTACTTTAGAATTGTAGAGTTTTTAATAGAAAACTGGTTATATTTTATTTTTGACATATATATTATAGTTAATTTATAAATATTAAATTAGTTATATTAATTTTATTTTATTTTAATTTATAAACTCATAAATACGAAAAATAAATAGTATTTTTGAATTAGGAAACTTTTTTGAAGTAGAAATAAAGTTTAATTAATTTTAAGAAATATAACTAATTTTATATGATGATGTGGGATAATACTATTGCTTGTTTAAAATTCAGAAAATTTCTTTATTTTGAACATGTTTACGTGGACCAGTAAGATCGAGTTTTAAAATCTTATGTAGACGCTCTCAGAGGCATTCTCAAATTTTATATAGTGTACCTCAAATTTTATATAGTGTGCCTCAAATTTTATATTTAAAAATATTAATTTAATTACTTTAGACTTGTGGAGTTTATAATTTAAACATGTTATATTAATTAATTTTTTTGAAATATAAGATATTACTCAACTAATTTAACAAATACATATAATTTTATAGATAATGATATATATTAATACTATTGGTTGTTTAAAATATGAAAATTTCTTAATTTTATATGATGATATGGAATGATACTATTGGTTGTTTAAATTTTGGACAATTTCTTTATTTTATATGATGATGTGGAATGGAATGATACTATTGATTGTTTAAAATTCAGAAAGTTTCTTAATTTTGTGAGATGCTTACGTTGACCAATCAATTCGCATCTTAAAAGCTGATGTGTATGCTTTCAGAAGCTTATAGCTCCAACTTTTATATAATATAGATAGATTAATACTATAGGTTGTTTAAAATATAGAAAATTTCTTAATTTTATATGATGATATGGAATAATACTATTGGTTGTTTAAAATATAGAAAATTTCTTAATTTTATACGATGACGTGGAATGATACTATTGGTGGTTTAAAATTTGGAAAATGTTCAAATTATGTAAATGATTATGTGGACCAGTAAAATCGCGTCTTAAAATTCTATGTGGATGCTCTCAACTTTTATATAGTATAGATATATATATCAAATTTTATATTTAAAATTATTAATTTAATTACTTTAGACTTGTGTAGTTTCTAATTTAAATATGTTATATTAATTAATTTGTTAGAACATAAGAAATAAGCCTCAATTTTTATATAGTATAGATACTTCAAATTTTATATTTAAAAATTATTAATTTAATTACTTTGGACTTGTGAAGTTTTTAATTTAAACATGTTATATTAATTAATTTTCTTGAAACATAAGAAATAAGTCAACTAATTTAACAAATATAGCTAATTATATAGATAATGATATAAATTAATACTATTGGTTGTTTAAATTATGAAAAATTTCTTAATTTTATATGAGGATATGGAATGATACTATTGATTGTTTAAAATATGAAAAAATTCTTAATTTTATATGATGATGTGGAATGATACTATTGGTTGTTTAAAAATTTGGAAAATTTCTAAATCTTGAAGTTGCTTACGTGGAACAAGAAAATCGCGTCTTAAAATCCTATGTGGACGCTCTCAGAGGCTTATAGCCTCAACTTTTATATAGTATAGATTAGATGGAGATTATAAAGAGAAAATTAATCTTTAGAATCATGATTATGTTTTCCCTTCTTTTTCTGTAGGATTATATGTCTCCGTTTATCTGCTTTTTCTTTCCTTACTTTATTTTTCTCTCTTTCCCTTATTTTTGTTTTGTTCTCTATTGCTTTTGCAATTTTCCCGCAAAGAGAAAAGAAAACAAAAAAAATAGAAAAAACTAAAGAAATCATTCGCTTTGTACAAGTAGAGACCTTTGATATTTCTTTCCAAGAACCCATCAGCTCCTCGTTTACGCAAGATAAAAAAAGGAGAATTCTTTCTTTCTTTTTCCGGGAGAAATCTTGTTATTTTCCTGGAAAATCACTTTTCTCCTTCTCTTTTCTGGGTGAATGGTCGTGCTAAAAAAAGTTTGCTCTCTATGTAAGCACTTCTCTCTCACAACGGAATCTTAAACCATCTGATTTTGGGGAAAAAAATAAAGTTAATTTTTTTTTTTTCTTTTTGAATCCGACCATCTCTGCAACATCGTACTTGAGAGCAGAAACAGTATCTAAAAACTATCTCTGTTGTCTTCTTCATCAGTTGAAACTCTGCTTCTGTCTCTCTCTTTATTCTTCTTCCGTCACCGTCAGAGTCGTCTCTGTCAAAACTTAGGTTATACTCTTTGTTTCTTCCTCTACCCTCTTCATCTTCTTCTCCAAAAAAAAGTCTCGTTTTTTAGATCAGCTTTTCCTTGAAATAGATTGTTTCCTTGTTATTGTTCTGAAATTTTACTTGTTGTTGTTCCTTTGGGTTTTTCAGAGTTACAAGCTCTCGTCACACTGGAGACAGTAAATGAATCAGAAGACAAAAGAAGATCTTTACTCGTTTGAGATATTCAATTCAGACGCAGAGATCCTGAGCTCGGAATTTCAATCTCTACAAGGCATATAATCGAAAATGAAGCAAAAATGGCTATTAGTGTTGATACTCTGTTTCTCTGCAAGTTTTGTAGCGATGAGCGCTCATGGAAAAAGGCTAATCAGCGACGGCGACTTCAACGAAACTGCTCTGTTAATGGCGTTCAAGCAAATCTGTGTGAAGTCTGATCCTAATAACTTTCTGAGTAACTGGAAATACGGGTCGGGTCGTGGTTCATGCTCATGGCGAGGCGTTTCTTGCTCTGACGACGGCCGAATCGTCGGGTTGGACCTCCGATACGGCGGACTCACCGGAACTCTAAACTTAGTTAACCTCACGGCGTTGCCGAATCTCCGAAACCTTTACCTGCAAGGAAATTACTTCTCTTCCTCAGGAGCTGCTTCGTCTGGTTCTGATTCTTCCGGTTGTTCTCTCGTGGTTCTGGATTTGTCTTCGAACACGATTTCTGACTATTCAATGGTTGATTACGTTTTCTCAACATGTTCGAATCTGGTTTCGGTCAATTTCTCGAACAACAAGCTCGCCGGGAAATTGGGATTTTCTCCGTCGTCGTGTAAGAGCCTGACGTCTGTCGATCTCTCATACAATATCTTATCGGAGGAAATCCCGGCGAGTTTCATTGCGGATTTTCCGGCGTCGCTGAAGTATCTCGATCTCGCTCACAACAATTTATCCGGCGATTTCTCCAATCTCAGTTTCGGGATCTGCGGCAATCTCAGCTTCTTCAGTCTATCGCAGAACAACATTTCCGGCGATAAATTCCCAATTAGTCTTCCCAACTGCAAATACCTCGAGACGTTAAACATCTCTCGGAACAATCTCGCCGGGAAAATCCCCAGCGGAGACTATTGGGGAAGTTTCCAGAATCTGAAGCAGCTCTCTCTAGCTCACAACCGTCTCTCCGGCGAAATTCCACCGGAGCTTTCTCTGCTCTGCAAAACACTAGAGATTCTCGATCTCTCCGGAAACGCTCTCTCCGGCGAGCTCCCTCCACAATTCACCGCCTGCGTCTCATTACAGAGCCTTAACCTAGGAAACAACTTCCTCTCCGGCGATTTCCTAACCACCGTCGTGAGCAAAATCCCCGGAATCACTTATCTATACGTGGCTTACAACAACATCTCAGGCTCTGTTCCGATTTCCCTCACCAACTGCTCAGATCTCCGTGTCATCGATCTAAGCTCGAACGGCTTCACCGGAACCGTGCCGTCTGGTTTCTGCTCTCTGCAAAGCTCGCCGCCGGTTCTGGAAAAGCTTCTCATAGCCAATAATTACCTCTCAGGAACAGTTCCTATGGAGCTTGGCAAATGCAAGAGCTTGAAGACGATCGATCTCAGCTTCAATGCTCTCTCCGGTCAGATTCCAAAGGAGGTATGGACATTGCCGAATCTCTCCGATTTGGTTATGTGGGCGAACAATCTCACCGGAAACATCCCTGAAGGTGTTTGTGTGAAAGGAGGAAACTTGGAAACCCTCATCCTCAACAACAATCTCTTAACCGGTCCAATCCCTGAGTCAATCTCCAAATGCACCAACATGATTTGGATCTCTCTTTCCAGTAACCGTCTCACCGGAAAAATCCCAAACGGAATCGGCGATCTTGCCAAATTAGCAATCTTGCAGCTTGGGAACAACTCTTTATCCGGCAGCGTTCCACATGAGCTAGGGAGCTGCAAGAGCCTCATCTGGCTCGACCTCAACAGCAACAGCCTAACCGGAGACCTCCCGGGCGAGCTAGCTAGCCAGGCCGGGCTCGTAATGCCCGGGAGCGTTTCCGGTAAACAGTTTGCGTTCGTGAGGAACGAAGGCGGAACGGAATGCAGAGGAGCAGGCGGGTTAGTCGAGTTCGAAGGCATCCGCGCAGATCGGTTAGAGCGGTTTCCGATGGTTCATTCGTGTCCGGCGACACGAATCTACTCAGGGATGACCATGTACACTTTCTTAGCCAACGGAAGCATGATCTACTTGGACGTCTCTTACAACGCCGTCTCCGGTTTCATACCTCCAAGCTACGGTAACATGGGCTATCTCCAAGTCTTGAATTTGGGACATAACCGGTTAACCGGAACCATACCGGACAGTCTTGGTGAACTGAAAGCAATTGGTGTTCTTGATCTCTCTCACAACCACCTTCAAGGTTACTTACCTGGATCGCTCGGGTCTCTCTCTTTCCTCAGCGATCTTGATGTCTCTAACAACAACCTCACAGGTCCGATCCCATTTGGTGGTCAGCTTACGACGTTCCCTGTCTCAAGATACGCAAACAACTCCGGCCTTTGCGGCGTTCCTCTGCGCGCCTGCGGCTCAGCTTCTCGCCGGCGGCCTGTTACCTCCCGCGTCCACGCCAAGAAGACGACAGTTGCGACCGCGGTGATCGCTGGAATCGCGTTTTCTTTCATGTGCCTTGTGATGCTGATGATGGCGCTTTACAGGGTGAGGAAAGTTCAGAAGAAGGAAGAGAAGAGGGAGAAATACATCGAGAGCCTTCCGACTTCAGGAAGCTGCAGCTGGAAGCTCTCTAGCGTCCCCGAGCCGCTTAGCATCAACGTCGCTACGTTCGAGAAACCGTTGAGAAAACTCACTTTCGCTCATCTTCTTGAAGCCACCAACGGGTTTAGCGCTGAGACTATGATCGGTTCTGGTGGGTTTGGAGAAGTCTACAAGGCTCAGCTGAGAGACGGATCTGCTGTAGCGATCAAGAAGCTGATCCGAGTCACGGGACAAGGCGATAGAGAGTTCATGGCGGAGATGGAAACAATCGGAAAGATCAAACACAGGAACCTCGTTCCGCTTTTGGGATACTGCAAGATCGGTGAAGAGAGGCTTCTTGTCTACGAGTACATGAAATGGGGAAGCTTGGAGACTGTTCTTCACGAGGTTTCCAAGAGAGGCGGGATCTTTCTGAACTGGGCCGCGAGGAAGAAGATTGCGATTGGAGCTGCGAGAGGGTTGGCGTTTCTGCATCATAGCTGCATCCCTCACATAATCCATAGAGACATGAAGTCGAGCAATGTTCTTCTAGACGAAGATTTCGAAGCAAGAGTCTCTGACTTCGGAATGGCGAGGCTTGTTAGCGCGCTAGACACGCATCTGAGCGTGAGCACGCTCGCTGGTACTCCGGGATACGTTCCGCCGGAGTATTACCAGAGTTTCCGGTGTACGGCGAAAGGGGATGTGTACAGCTACGGAGTGATACTTCTTGAGCTTCTCTCTGGTAAGAAACCGATCGATCCAGGGGTGTTTGGAGAGGATAACAACCTCGTAGGGTGGTCGAAACAGTTATATAGAGAGAAAAGAGGAGGTGAGATTCTTGATCCGGAGCTTGTAAGTGACAAGTCAGGTGAAGTTGAGCTGTTTCATTACTTGAAGATCGCGTCTCAGTGCTTGGATGACCGACCGTTTAAGCGGCCGACAATGATTCAGGTGATGGCCATGTTCAAAGAGCTTAAGGCTGATGCAGAGGAAAACGAAAGTCTCGATGAGTTTTCGCTCAAGGAAACTACCTTGGTCGAGTAATTAGGAAGCCTTAACAGAGAGAATCGGGAATGCTTTGTTGCTTGTTCCAATTTTTGGTGTCAGTGTATATAACAGAAGAAGTAGACACTGAAGAGTGATTCTTGTCGTTATGCTTCTGATTTCGCTGGGAAGGTTTTGTCTTTGGTTAACTTGTTAAACACGGTAAGAGAAGTGCCTCATTGTAAACTTTTGTATGTTTCCACATGATTTTATTCGGTCGTGGCGTTTATTTCGGAACTATATTTCTGTTAAGAGTTTTGGCTCATTTATCTATCTTTCTTCGTTTTCCGTACTTGTACTTTTGATTTCTTGATTCTTGGTCGTATTTCAATCAAATCTTAGCACATTGCGTATACTCCAAAAATGCAAGAACAAGATTTAGGGACCCAAATATTTATGAAATACTAAACGGGATAGGCCGTATTTGACATGCTCAAGGTCTAGACTCACCCAACAAGTATAAGTGTGTCAGGTGTAAGTGTGTCAGGTGTGTTCTGTTTTTTGTTTTTTAATAACCGTGGGATCCGGCGATCGAGGTCAACCGACTAATCTCACGAGGTCCACAGCAGTCCACGTATTCTTGCAATTTAACGTTAGCACGGATGGCCACTAGTATATAGCAAGAGGGAAAAGAACCCGGATGTATTGGGATTACCTCCTCAACTTTGAAATCCGTCCTATCACTAGTCTAATTTGTAGTGGTTGTCAGGTGTGTTCTTGTTGTGATCATGATGATATTTATAAGAAATTAAGAACAGAAACCAATTTTGTGAAAAAATTCAGCGAGCAGTCAAATCTAGTTTGCAGGCATATTCTAACTACATGTCCACTAACATTATAAACGACCAAATCAGTTTTTTTTTTTTTTTTTTTACGGCAACCAAATCAGTTTTAATAATGAAATACCTATATTTTTCCATGTGTATCAGTATTACACTCAACAAAAAAATGGACAAGCTAAGCATATAGGTACTCATATTATTACACTAAAAATAAATTACTAATTTGATGTATACTTAAATCGATAGGAAAATAAAAAATTGTATGTGTGTGTGCACAACATATAAAATCTATTCCTAAATCTTAATACATAGATACAGTGAATTCACCGACTTAATACCTCTTTTGAGGGGTATATACGAAGAAAACTACTTTCCTTTTAAAACTTTATGCATGCACTTGCCATATTCCTCGGTCAACATATTGTTGGTTATGTTTATGCTATTTCCATATTTTTGTTAACCAGTAAACCTACGAATGTTCAAAACTGAACCTAAAATTAACCAAAATCTTTTGGTTTACTAGGTCAAGATCAAACCGGTTGAACCACCTAATTTTATAAGATATTATATCAAAATCGAGTTTCAAAAGTATTGAAAAACACAAACAATGCTAACTAATGATGATTATTTTCTTATAGGCAGGAAACAAATACTTTTAAAGAAAGTTGTCAATCTTTAGTTAACTAAAATATATATACGACTAACATAGATTTTATTTTAAGTTTCCAAACTATGAACACGATCGCAATCGCTGTAACAATTAATCAAGTTTATTGTATGTCATATTAATAACATTAATAATTGGTGTTTCGAAGACTACATTTTATTTTTATTTTTTTGATAAGTTTAAACCATTTATGATAATACAATTATTTTATTTTATTTTTATTTAACTTGGTTGTGTAAGTTAATTTTGTTTAACTGGCCATGTTGAAAAGTAAAATATTTTAATTATCATAAGAACTTAAACGAACACAATTTTATTGGATTATGTTTTAAATTATACGATTATTCTTGTTAAATATAAAAACACAAATTTCGGTATTGTTTTAAATTTAATATACCGAACCGAAGTAACCGCTATCAGAAAAAGTAATTGAAACTCTTTAGGTACTGTTGACACTTGGATGACGAAAGTTTGACCATTTAAAACTGTTTCCAAAATAAATTGGGTACGAGTTTTATTATATAAGAGCACCATCTTGCTCCTATGCAATACACATCTCTTCCATCTTTTTCTTCTTCTTCTTCTTCTTCGATTTTTTGGCTAGCCTTCTCTGAAGAAAAGGTTAAATTTCTCCATTAATTTACATATACATTAAGTGAAAGTTTTCATTACTTTACCAATCATGTGATTCTAAATCTCACAAATTATCACTTTAACATCCTCGTCTCTCCTTTTTCTTTTTATTTTGCTCTCAGGGATTTATTTTTAAAAATGAGTGATTTTGATGGAAAGTTCATGGAAATGACGTCGTTTTGGGCCCCACCGTCCAGTCCTAGCCCAAGAACGATAATAGCGATGCTGAATCAAAGCGACAATTGTCAAAATCCGATCACTGAGTTCTTCCCTCAAACCAACTTATCAACTGATCATCAGTCCACTGGACAAAGATCTGGTCTTGGCGAGAGATTAGCTGAAAGAACAGGATTTAATCCCCCAAGGCTCGAAATAGAGAACATCAGGCCTTTTGGTGCATTTTTCAGGAACTCGACTGTTCCTTCTCCTGTCGTCACAATCTCTCCAGGATTCAGCCCATCAGCATTATTGCAATCTCCAATTATGCTCTCTAATTCATCAGAGGTAAGTAACACTGTCTTTTGTCTTTATGATTGTTTAAAATAAAATACATGATAGATCTAATCATACGATAAATCAGTTAAAATGAAGACTGAACTTTTATTAATTGGGAATATAATTACGTTTGTTATTTTAATTCTGTAGCGTGTAAAAGATATAAAAAGTAATATCATCTATCGGTAAACACAGGATCTATCATTTCCTTTTGTTTACGTTTGAATTTTTTCTTACCTATTTGCGTTTTCAATTTACAAATGTTTTTCAAAATAAGTAAGTATAGATTGATTTTCATCGCCTAGCTAATATATGAATATGATAAACGCGAACTATATTTGGGTAGTTGTAGTTACCACACTACCTTCGCATCTTAGTTATAGCATTGACTGATGATATATACTAAGGTTTCTATTATGTTTTTTTTTTCTTTTCTTTTTCATCTACGTTTACTTTACATTTATTTAATGTTTATATGTTTTTTATTTCTAAATGAGCTAACTAGGATCTTAATCCTAACTGTTATTGTCTTTTGGTAACTTGTTTTCCAGATCATCCCTCCTCCGTCTCCAAACACTAATGACGAACCTGCAGAGACGGTGGAAAGTTCCGGTGATGAAGGCAATGCAACGGCGATAATAATCGACAACGATCCTCCTCATCAGCCGCTGCTCGTTGATCTGCCTCCTCAAGAAGGTAATAGAGTTGCTTGTGTCTCAAGTTTGCTTCCATTCTCTATCTTCCGAACCTTTATTCATTTAGTTTTCTCTTACATGTAACACAGGCGCTGATGATATTCCAACGGAAGAGACGTCGGTTTCTGTCCCATCTCATGTTGAGCCAATTGGTGCTCCTTTAGTCGCTTCTTCTGCATCTGAAGAAGTTGACGAAACCAATATTCTCAACATGATCTACATAGAGAGCGGGAGTGAGAGCGAGAGTGGGGACGAGGATGAAGATGAAGATGACGATGACGATGACGATGACGATGACGATGAAGATGAAGATGAAGATGAAGATGAAGATGACGATGAAGATGAAGATGACGATGACGATGACGATGATGAAGAAGATGGAGACGAGGACGAACACCACGAGGTCCACAATATTGTTGATGAAATAGACGTCGGACCTTCATCTCCAAAGAGAAGGTCGCAACAAAAGTTTTAACTATATACTAACCAACATCTTAAATTAAATTACTTAAACATTACATAATTTCTGACAGGAAATTTGATTTGTCAAACATGATTGGAGCCATAAGGACAAGCAAGCAACAAAGGATCATACTTCAAATGGAGAGCGATGAAGACCATCCTGACGATGGTTTTCGCTGGAGAAAATACGGCCAGAAAGTTGTCAAAGGGAATCCTAATCCGAGGTTTGTTCCTTTGTCTTTATTATTTTAACTGATTAATTAATTAATTAGTTTTTGTTGTTGGGTATAATAAAATATATTGTAAATAATAAATTTAGGAGTTACTACAAGTGCACGTACATAGGGTGCAAAGTGAAGAAGCATGTGGAGAGAGGAGCAGACGATGTGAAGGTGGTGGTAACCACGTACGATGGGGTACACGAGCACGCTGCACCAGCTGCACGCATGAGCGCTTCCGGTTCAAGAAATCGGTCTGGAGATAATTTCGGTCGAACCACTCGGTTAGGCAGGCCGCCTTCCTCCTCTCAAGAAGACATGGCTAGGCCTTTTTCTTATTCGTCGGCGGCCCCACAATCTGATATGACGCAGCTCTATATGACCGGACTCTCTAAGCTGCCGAGTTTACCGGTTAACCAGCATTCGGGTTCCACGTACCGGAATGACGAACCGATGACGACTGATGTGGTATCCGAGGGTACAAATGTATACAATGGGATCATGAATCGCCTTTTTCTTCAGTTTGGTGTCAACTTTGCATAACATGTGAACCGTTTTCTTTTTCTTTTCTTGTTTTTATACAATAATCATTTATAGCTTGTACTCATCAGCTTAATCATGTTATACAATTAATATTATTACTCTTTTATGTTGACTGGTTTAATTTCTAACATTTAGAGTCTAAATTAGATCTTAATCTAGATGAATACATTTCTAGCAAATATCTTAATCGAACATAAATAAAACCCGAAACTGAATTCGATCGCCAAAAAAATGAGTTATAATTTGTAATCTCGGTTTACGTTGATTACTACTATGCTTCTAAATCAAACCGTGAATAATCCAAACCGAAATTGGGTTGAGTTTTCTTTAAACCGATTGTCAGTGACCCGGGAAAGTCGGCAAGGATACGACTAATCCTGCGTCCAAACATTAGCCCTCGTCTTTATCAATCGTGTCAACGGCTCAGAAGGGGAAGAAGAAGAAGAAGATGGAAGAAATTGGAGATTCTGGAATTGAATTGAAGAGGGAGAAGGGAAAAAGATAATTCACCATGGAGGATGTGACGAGATCTGTTTTAGCGGAGGAGATTCTGAAGCGTTTAGATCTCGAGAATCTCTGTTCCGTGGCCTGCGTTTCCACCACGCTCCGCTCCGCCGTTGTCTCCGGCGTTCTCCCTTCTCTCACCTCTCTCGATCTCTCTGTATGTCCCCGATTCTCTTCACTTGCTTCTGGAAAAGAGATGGAAATTTATCGAATTTTCGTTTCTCTTTGTTAAGGTTTTCTCTCCGGACGAGGAAACTCTGAATCACGTGATGCGTGGTTGCATCGGACTCAGGAGCCTAACTCTGAATTGTCTCCGCCTTAATTCTTCTGCTGTGCATGGGGTTCTCGGGCCACATCTCCTTGAACTTCACTTGCTCAGGTGTTCACTTCTTAATTCCACGGTGCTCACTTCCATCGGCAGCCTCTGCCCAAATCTCCGGTATAATCTCGTATTCCGCGAACTTCGATAGATGCCTCATTGAGTTCTCGTGCTTGTGGTTGATGTTTGTTTCTNAAAAAAAAAAAAAAAAAAAAAAAGGTCACGTTTTTCCAAATTTATCACTTAGGGTTAGGGATTATTGATTAGTTCCATATATAGAGAGAGATAGATGATAGGAAATGTTGTTACTTAAATCTCTGGTTCTGCTTCATTTATAGAATCGAATCTAGTTTGCTGATTATCCGTCTTTCCTTGAAGACAAGAAGTTTTTTAGTGTCTTGAAGCTGTAGAAATGAAGTAGTAGCAGTGAGTAATTACGAGATTTTGGGTTCAATTATGACAGGGTTCTTACCCTGGAAATGGCAGACATGGATTCACCCGTTGTTTTCCAATCCAACCTGACGAAAATGCTTCAAGGGTGTCCGTATCTGGAGGTAATTTGTTAAAGCTTGCTGAGGCATTGGCCAGAAGAAGCGGGGAAATTGTGAAATTGAATTGGGTTTTATATTCTTGTGATGCTTGCAGTCTCTGCAACTAAACATCCGAGGTATCCTAGTAGATGCCACCGCTTGCCAGTCAGTTAGGTTCTCCTTGCCACAAACTCTCAAAGCTCTAAGGTTACAGCCACTGCTTGAGTCCGAGGCAATTCTTCTCATGAACAGATTCAAAGTCACTGCAAACCATTTATCTTTGGCTGATTATAGTTCCTTGCTTTCTCCGTCTTCACCTTCTTTTACTTTGCAAAGCCTGTCTCTTGTGCTGGACTTGATCTCTGACAGGCTAATCACAGCTATCACAGGTTCTCTTCCTCAGCTTGTCAAACTTGACCTTGAAGACCGTCCTGAAAAAGAGCCTTTTCCCGACAATGATTTGACGTACACTGGGCTTCAGTCTCTGGGTTATTGTCAGCAACTCACAAGCCTCTCTCTGGTTCGAACTTGTTACAACCGCAAGATCTCATTCAAGAGAATAAACGACATGGGTATATTTCTTCTTTCCGAGGCTTGCAAAGGTTTAGAGTCGGTGAAACTCGGCGGGTTCCCAAAAGTCAGCGATGCTGGTTTTGCGTCGCTCCTTCACTCATGCCGGAACCTGAAAAAGTTCGAAGTGCGAGGTGCCTTCCTGTTGTCTGATTTGGCGTTCCATGACGTCACAGGGTCTTCTTGTTCTCTTCAAGAGGTCAGGCTCTCCACGTGCCCTCTCATAACCAGCGAAGCCGTGAAGAAACTAGGGTTGTGTGGCAATCTTGAGCTGCTCGACTTGGGCAACTGCAAAAGTATATCAGACTCTTGCCTCAGCTCCGTTTCAGCCCTCAGAAAGTTAACATCTCTGAATCTCGCAGGAGCTGATGTAACCGATAGTGGGATGCTTGCACTTGGCAAGTCAGATGTTCCCGTCATGCAACTGTCTCTCCGCGGCTGTAGGAGAGTCAGTGACAGAGGAATTTCTAATCTGTTAAACAGCGAAGGAACAATCAGCAGAACACTATCAACACTTGATCTTGGTCACATGCCAGGAATCTCAGACAGAGCCGTCCACACGATCACGCGATACTGCAAGGTTTTAACAGAGCTAAGTCTCAGGAGTTGTTTCCACGTGAAAGATTCTTCGATAGAGTCCTTGGCTACAAGGGAAAGACAAGCAGAGGGAGGAAGCAGCAAACAGTTGAGGAAGCTCAATGTCCATAACTGTGTGAGCTTGACGACTGGAGCACTGAGATGGCTGACCAAGCCGTCGTTTGCGGGTCTGCATTGGCTCGGATTGGGACAGACACGGTTTGCTGGTCGAAAAGAGACGGTCACAGATACGATTTGCCGAGAGAGACCGTGGCTCACGTTGTGCTTTGATGGGTGTGAGCTTGGATGCTATGATGGTTGGGAATTCCACACGCCTCAATGTCATTGAGGATACTCGTCTTCTCACTAGTTTATGTAATTGTATTAAATTATTCTGAAATATGATTCAGCAGAATGTGTAGTTTATATATCTGAACTTTAAAAACTTGACTGTAAACTAAATTTAAGCGTGGTAGGTTTAAGTTTAATTAATTCCAACAATGCAGAAACAATGACAAACTTGAATACATATGCTCACAATTTCAAGGATATTGTAAATAGTTATTAGCAGAAAACAATAAGACAATGTTTTATAGTGGGTTAACATTATTTTGACAACAATTATAATGGGTTAAGTTAAACAGTTAAAAAAAAAACAATAATGGGTTAACAAAAGAGACAACTGAAAAACGAAAAATAATTCAAGTGCCTATATGTCAATAGCATTGGCAGATGGCAGCGAACACTTAAAATCTGATGCCAAGCAGATTTGACTTAAGATTGATTAAGTAGTCAAATTAATGAAGTATGAAAAAAAAAAAAAAAAAACACATGATACCCATTTCTCTTCTGATTTTAATTAATTAAAAGAGGGGACTTGTATCTACACATTAACGACAAAAGTAACCTGAATCTACATCACGTGTCGGTCTTACAAACCGAACACCCGAAAACCAGAGTGTTGTCTTCTTTTTTACAATTCGTTTTGTGGATTCTTGTTTAGTTCACTATCATACACTCATCTGTATAGTTTTTTTGTACAATAAGTCAAAATTTCCTTCAATAAATAGATTTAGTTCAGTCACATCTCTGAAAAATTCACATGCATAGATGATAGAACCTTCCAATCCAAAAATAAATCAAAATTATCATGATCTTGTATACGTAATTTGTAATTGTTTTTTTTCCCAACTTTTTGTAGTAATTTATCAAAAATTTAAGGCATATATTTATTTCAGCTTAACTAATATGAAGAACTAACATGAAGTATTCTCATGATCTTGTATATGTATATTTGGGCCCTTTCCTTTGAACTAAAATTATTAAACCTTAGCCAATAGATTTGGAAGAACTTTGGAAAAAAATATNGAAAAAAAAAAAAAAAAAAAAAAAGTGAAGAAACAAATAGATTGAGATTGATGGATGGAAGTAAAAAGAGAGTGGGTGTGTGTGTGTGTAGAAGAGCATGAGGGGATTGCTTCTGTCAGTAAGTAAGCATATGAAATATATAAATATATATATACCTAAAACCCTAAATCCATTTCTTCTTCTTTTTCTTTAGAAATTACAAAAAAAGGTTTTCATATTTATATGCAACTTAATTTTTGGGTGAAGTTTAGGTTTCAATCCACACGCAAAACTGCCTTTCAGCTCATGACGACGTACGTCATCTTCTTCCTTTTTTTGTTACATATTAATTTCACCGTCTTGTCATAAGTAATTTATTTGATGTTCGATATCTGAGTAAAGACTAAAGAGAAAGGTGTAGGGTTAATAATGTTTTCTTTAACAGTCAATTATATATGATGATATAGTTGATTCCCTATCTTATGTTATATATTAAAAAAGAATCATTTTTTTAAAACAACCTTAACTTCATGTGTTAATAACAAAATTGTCATGCTGATGTGTCATCACATGGTTTGGTTCACTCTCAAAGCCCTTTTTAGTTTAGACAAATCTTACTAGAGAATTACATAATATGTCATTGTATAGTATATCTAGAAAATCAAATAGTATGTAACTATTAATAAAAAAATATGATTTTCCTTCCTTAATTAACAATTACGAAAATAAATAAATAAGTAAGATATGAGATTCAATTTAAT
Source organism: Noccaea bulbosa (assembly GCA_900406535.1). NCBI lineage: Eukaryota > Viridiplantae > Streptophyta > Magnoliopsida > Brassicales > Brassicaceae > Noccaea > Noccaea bulbosa. The sequence goes on along the minus strand of OVBJ01000735.1, from coordinate 53 downwards.
TGTATCATTATATATCTCTTTTCATCTTTGTTTAACTTTATTTTATAAAATAA
>OVBJ01000734.1:0-43732 GCA_900406535.1 Noccaea bulbosa | reverse complement strand
TATATATATATATTTTTTTTTAATAAACATTAGAGTTTAAATTTTTCTACAGAACTGTTGCTTTTGGTCTGGTGGAAAAGGACCCTCAGCTGAGATATCCGCCACCTGGGTTCGAGTCTCGGCCACAACGGATTTAACATCCTTTCCGTTGGGGCGCTGGATCCCACNTAAAAAAAAAAAAAAAAAAAAACTGTTGCTTTTTCGAAATACAAATTCGACGGTGTTGTCTTTGCAATATGAAACTGACGTGCATTGGTGCATGTTTTGACTACCTCTATAGTCTATACGTTCCTAAGTATGTATAGTCTTTTGTTAATCCTTTTTTTTGGAACCCAATTTGTAGTTCCAAACTTCCAGTCATAAATAAATGCCCAAATTAGGTTAAAACTATAAGTATATCGCAAGGGGAAAAAAAACTAAATAGGTAATGTTAGGCATGGTCCAAGAGATGAGGATTCATATATTATCATTGACCAGTTCTACAATTTATTTAGTGGAATCTTAATTAACTAAAGGTGATCGTGACTCAAGATCTCAAATCTTAATTGAGGGGACAAGATCGATGATCTCATGTCTAAAGACGAATTTTGTGCCAACAGAGTTAGGTCACCTCTTTTTAGGAAAAGAAGGAACGTTAATTAAACGTTCATAGAAGACTCTCTCTTTAAAAAAAAAAAAAAAAATTAATATATAAGACTATTAACATTTAAAAAGACTTTCATATAAGATTGTTCAAAAAAAACATTTGTATTCTGATTTTTTGTTTTTAAAATATATACATAAAAATAGATAAGTTATTTGGTATTTGCTTGGGCTATGTTTTCAATTAAAATATTTTACACTAATTAACTAGCCTTCCTTAGATAACCGTACCAATCACCTGTCGACAAGCACGAGTATATAACTGGCATTTGTTATTCTTGACATACCCAAATTGAACGGCATAATGTATATCTACAAAAAGTAGTATTAAAATAGCAAATTAAACAGACATAATACATCGTGGTCCTATGCCCATTCGGGAAATTATGGACGTAAGAGTCAAAATCTTATTGAAATAGAATAAAAAGAAACCATAAAATAAAAGTAGATTCGGAGGGGAGTTCCAAGGAGCGATGGCATCTAGAAAATCTGATGGGTTTGTGACTTTGTGTTGCGTTGTACTTTGCATGGTAACACGCAAGGGGACACGTAGTGACATATAATTAGCTATACTAATTAACTACCATTAATGTTCAAACATCGGATTAAATCAATTAACCAGGCTTAATAATTTGTCTACCCTAGATTTGTCCAATGTGAAAGTGGGACGAAACTGATGACTGATGTTGAGACTTGAGAGTTAGGTTTGATTCTTATACTATTAACATTCGATCTCATCTGCACTACTATTTTTTTTTTAACAATAAAACCCGCACCCTCACATAAACTTTCTCCAAACATTTGAGAAAACAAAAAAACTGTCGGTAGTCATATACATAATTAATAAATGTTCATGGTTATTTAGTACAAGTACCCGATTCTTTAGCTAATTACACAATTTCGTTTTCGTAATTTATGTGCTAATATTCACATTACATATATAGTTATAGGCCATACCCTAAATGTCAAAGAAGCGCTAGCGATTATCTTTTATAAAATCGACTAGTTTGATTCTTGTATATAATATATGCTCAATCTAGATAATTTCTAGTGGTTTCACTTTACAGACGTCCCTGTAGATAGTAAATGCAATTATAATAAACACGTCAGTCTTTCTAAAAGAAGAAGGCTGCACATATAGTATAATATTGTGGGTTGGATCAGATCAATTATATATGGCTTAAAGACATTGATTAATACGTATAAGCATTGATTACATCTGCTCTCACTCTCACCTGCTGCTTTCTGTATCTAATTATTTAATTACAATAGCAAAAACTAAGCCAACAGTTTCAACATAAACCACCATCTAAACATGTACTTTAATGTTATTTTTTTGTATACACCATCAATTAAAGAAACTAAAAAAGGATCGAGTTCGTTTTTTTCTTTGGCAGTTAACCATTTTACACTATTTACTTAGTACTCCTATAACATTTTATATATAACTATATAAGACTATAATTGCTAACACCGTGTCCATTAAATTATATATTTCGATTATATGGGAAGTGTTTATCCAATGATGTAATAAGCAGATGAGACAAAACAATCTTATCGGTTAAGGATATCTACCTCCTTTTCTTAATAATTCTATCTCTCTAAATAAAATCTTAATATATTAATAATAAAAAAACTTCAACATGATCGAGATCTTCAGTTTATTCAATAATTGAAAATAATTACTTCTTCTGTTCTATAATATAAGATATTTTGGTATAATATATCTGTAATTATCTGAATATATTTGAATTCAAAATACATCCAAATACAATTAAATAATTACAGATTTATTATGCCAAAATATTTTATATTTAAGAACCAAAGAAATTTAAACTGTTCGAATTAACCTTTTTATATAAAACCGTGCACATAAGTTCTGACTTTTTACTATATGTATGTGTAATTGCTGGTTTGAACCTTTTTTAAAAAAAAAAATTGCTAGTTTAAACTTTTGTAATGAAACTCATATTAATAGAATAAAAAAGATTTTGATACTTGCAAAATTTGGGGGAGAACAATAAAATATAGCATACTTGATTTTGAAGTAAATAGTCACAAATGAAAAAACGTCGTTTGTTGGTAATTTAAATATTAAATATACAAATAAACCCGGATTTTGTTTGGTCCCAACTCCCAAACCCCGAGTTTAAGATAAACAAAAACATAGCAAACAAAAAACATAAAAACAATAAATCAAGAATGTTCCGCCAAGCATATTTCGACAGCTCAGGAGAAAAAAAAAACTAAAAAGATCTCCAATCCATCCTTATTTTTTTCTTAAGTACTACTTCTTCCGTTTCTTAATATTTGATATTTAACCTTTTCTTATTTGTTCCATATTATTTGATGTTTTAGCTTTTAAAGTTATTTTTTTGGTAATAAATATTACAAAAATACAAATTTCAAGATAAATCTAAAATTTGTATTGGTTAATAGTTATTTTAAATAAAAAAATAATATAATAAAAGTTAAACATTAATTGTTTCTTAATCTACGTGAAAACTCTAAAACATTTTTAATTGAACATACTCTAATGAAACGGAATGAAAACAGAATTGAAAACATTTTTAATGAAAAATACATACTCTAAGGAACGAAATGAGTATTTATAGTGTAACCTTATTTCTTTTCTTATTTTGATGTTCATTGAAAATTTTTAATTTATAAAATGATCTTTCAATCTTTTATTATTTTTAATTTAAACATACCATAAAATTATTTATCTTTTTTTACTAAAATTAATCATGAAATATTATTTTTAAAATAACATAATTTATACATATAACTATATTAAAATTCATTTTTACAAAGTAAATAAAAGATATTGAAAAAATAAAAATAATAGATAACTCTAGAAAATTAAATAAATGAGAAATTATTAAAAGTTTTATATTAATATAATGTAATTACTTTATAAGTTTAATTTAAATAATATATTTATTTGTGGAATTTTTTACAAAAATAAAATAAGTAAGGCTAATTTGTAAATTTTTCTCTTGGTCATGTTAATCGTGAGAGAAATAGTGCTGCAGATATGTTAACGAAGCAAGCTTGTATTTCTGATGTTGTTTTTAATTCTTTTATTTCTCCTCCAATCTGGTTGATTAACGATTTGTATTATCCGTTTACTATTTAATAAAATTTCAGCTGTTAAAAAAAAAAGTGATTTTATAATAAATTTTGATTTTAGAATATTTTTTTTAGTATCGTAAATAAAGGAATATATTGAAAAGAAACATAAGATTATTATAAAAATGCTAAAATAATGGAGAAAACAAGGGAATACGATTGGAGAAGGTCTAAACTCCAAAAACGCAAAGAAAAAGATGAATCACAAAAACAACACCACGCCCAAGAACTTTAATTCGGGAAAGTGGCTAAATAAGATATCGCCACGTGTGGATGTGATGGTGTCAGAGTCAGTAAACTAAAAAGCTAAATGTGCCATGTACTTAACAAGGGCGTTGAAACTGGTCGTTTTGTCTGGGACACTTGTACAATTATAGAAAGGAGAAGGAGAAGAAGCCATGACTAGAGCACTCTTTATTTATTTTATTTTATTTCTTTTCTTCTTTTGTGGTCACTCCGAATAGTTTACTGGTCAAAAAAAAAACAAAAACATTTCTTGTCATTAAATTATGTGCCAGTTGATCTTATCAATGTATATTTCAATACAGACTACAGAGTATGTACGTTAATAATATTCAGCAGGACTAGGACTGTAGCAGGACTTTGTCCTGGTGAATATTTTTTTTAATATTAGTTATCTTAAAAAATACCCTTTTTTTTTTCCCGTTCGTTGATAATGTTAAATGGCATAATTTATAACAACATTATAATTCTTGAGCTATTTGATAATATTGTAACTGTTGACAATTGGGCCTTGCAATCATGATCTGAAACAACTGATAACATTAACAAATTGACAATTTATTCACGCTTTCGAGTGATGGATGTGCTTTTTGAACAGCCAGCCCAATCCACTACATTTTGAATTTATAGGCATGGGCCTGTTGAATATAGGATGTTACAAAGTCTTAGATAAAAGAGACAGAGAGAAGTGTGATAATAACATGTTGAAAAGAGCCTTCTCGCTTATACAAAAGAAAACTAAGATCGTGTGACCACTTTGTTTTATCACTGATTCGGTTCATTTTTTTTAAAAAAATGGGATAGTAGCATAAACATGTTAGTTATTACGCTGCAGGTCTTTCAGATTTTGATGTTGCCAACACAAACTTTCTTTTCTCTTTCAAATGACTAGTCTATCTACCTCGTCATCATCTCCTATGGCAGGTAGGCAAAGAAGAAGCTAAGATCCTCGGAAAAATCAAAGAACGCAACTGAATCCAAATAGAGACTAAGCATGAGCACGAAGCATCCTCTTCTCCGTGCCATGTTGCGAGACAAGAGACTAAGCATGAGCAACTTATATATAGACATAGACATTTAATAAGTAATCAGAACAACTTACTGGTGTCAACTTTCTTTTCCACGTTTTTGATAAAACTCTTTGCGTTTACCTCGCGAATAAAACAATGCACAAGAAAGTATGAGGACATAAACCATTAACCAACAGAAAACCCAATTAATTGAAAAAGAAATCTAATTCAAAATCTGCGAATCGACAGTGTGTACTGGAAACAGTAACTCATCCCATTAAGGTTCTAAGCAAAAGAGAGGCACAAACCTTCTCTAATTTTCACGGACCGCTCATCATATTTACACATGAATCTGAATAAATCGTACACTAGTATACCCTGAATCTCCAGGTAAACAAAGTAACACACTGAGTTAAGAAACAGAGAGATGAATGGAAAACAAATCTATTATTTTGAGTAAAAACGAAAATACCAAAATTCAACCAGTTGACTTCCCTGTGGCCAAATATATTATTTGGAATAATGGCATCCTCTCCTCCAAATGATGAAAGTGGCTCTCAGCTAGCGCTTTGGAGGAAATGTCGGCATGAAATCTTGGGATTTTGGGAGAGGGACTTCACGGAACCAACCATGGTTGAGAGCTTCTTCCACTGTTAAACGTTTCTCAGGGTCCAAAGTTAGTAAACCATTCAGCAAATCAAATCCACGTTCCGAAAGAATTTGACCACCTACAAATGATATAGCTGGGAACTTTTTACGCAACTGATTGTATGGTTGTGTGGGAAACTTGGCTTTGGCATTGGGCAAAGACGAGAATCCAGGCCAGATTGCCTCGCTCGGTGTTCCAAGAACAGCAAAGATCTTCTGAAGTTGGTCAAGTTCACTCTTCCCCGGGAACAATGGCTTGTGAGACAACAATTCAGCCATAATGCAACCGATTGACCACATATCAACTTCTGTAGAGTACTGTTTCGCTCCTAGAAGAAGTTCAGGTGGCCTGTACCACTGAGTAATAACCATCTGTGTGTAAGGCTTGATAGGGCTTCCATACTGGCGCGCCATCCCAAAATCACATATTTTCAACTTCCCAGTGTTGTCCATTAGGAGATTAGATGGCTTCAGATCCCTGTGGATAATCCAGTTAGTGTGAAGGTATTTCATACCCTCCAATAGCTGCATCATCAAGCACTTGACCTCGCTGGTGCTAAAAGGTTGTTTCATTCTCTCCATTAAGCCCTTTAAATCGTGTTCCAAGTGTTCCATGACCATATAAACATCACCATCGTTTTTCCCTCCAACCACAACCTCCTTCACGTTCACTATCGAAGGGTGATTGCACGCCAAAAGAATGTTGATTTCCCTCAAAGATGTCAAAGGGAATCCGTACTCTTCTTCCATCTTATCTTCCTTCATCTTGATCTTTTTCAGTGCAACAATCTCCTTAGTTTTCTCGTCCCTTGCTTTATAAACAATTCCATACGTTCCTTCGTTTATCTTGTTTAGCTTCTGGAAGCCATTCACGGACCTGCTCCCAAGCAGCATGTTCATCCCTCCCTGAGTTGAAGAAATTGGTTCTTCATTCTCTAACTCGTTATAATCAGAACTACAATACTCATGATCAGAAACTTCACCACCACTAAGCTTCTCTACGCTGTGGTGTCCACTGCCAGATCCAGATGAATTGCACTGCTGTTCTTCAGACACCACTAATTCCCCGCACTCCGGAGTCAAACTGCTCCTGTTCCATCTGCTAGCCTTGGGAACACTATCGTCACGAGAAACTAGCTCCTCCTTAGGGGGAGTTAAACCCGTCCCCCATCTAGATGACTTAATAAGAGGTGCCTCAGTCACATGTTCTTCGTCCAACTGGCCCTCCTCCAAATCATCATCAACAGGATGTTCCCCAGACAGTCGAGCTTCAAAAGGCTGCTCTGGCGTCAGATGATCAGGTTCCGGTGACCTCACAACGACAATGACCTGATCCTTTGAATAAGTCTTCCTAGTAACAGCTACATCAACATCCTGATTGGATATAACATTTGTAGTCGGAAGAGTGAAAGAAGACTTGATCTTCTCCCTAAAAGAAGGAGCTTTGGCAACTGTTTCTTCTACACCCCACGTGATGGGGGAAAATTTCCTCTTTTTCTCAGGGGGTCTCTGAACCTCTTCTTTCTCTCGTGGCTCCCCTTTCTCAGAAGCCAACCGTGACCGGTGACGCCCATCGTTCCTCCTGAGATCTTGATCGTTAGGTCTTTTGATTTGACGCCTCTCGCCATCTCTACCACCCTGCCGTAAGTAAACATTACGAGAAACATTCCTGTAAAAGTTGTACTCTTTTTTGGTAGCATCAGAACTTCTAGAGACGTCAATTCCCCCTGCTGCCATCGTATTCTTCTCAATGAGAAATCGTTTGAATAGAAATCAAAAAAGGAAAAAAAAAACACCCAAATGACGAAACCCTAGGGAGAATCCCAAATCACGACGAGCAGATTCGATAACTGTCTAATTAATTTTCAGCAACTGAGCCAAAAAGACGATGAACCAACCCAATTACGAAAGGATTCGAAGAGATCAAAATCAGAATCAGAAGAAAAAAATCAAGACCGATGGAAAAATCGAAACCCTATAAACTCAATTTCCAGGAACCCGATAAGTTTCTCCTTCCCTCTGTTTCGATTCACACAAATACCGGAAGGTCTTACCGGACGGCGAATAAGAAAGGGGTAGACGGGATGGAGGAGATCTATATAGTTGCCGATGCGATCGCGAGCAACTTTCGTGAAGCTTTCTCTCAGAGATACGAAGAGACGCGTTTACAATTGTTTGTGCCTCTCTATTTCTTTACCTTTTATTAATATGCACAGGTCGGCTGCATCCAATAATTTCCTTTTCAATAATTTATCGATTTTATACGGGATTTGCGGGTGCACGATGCGCTATCATTTATGACCGTTAGATTTCATCAGTTTATCCAGAACGCTGTAGAGCCGTTGGATTCACAAATCACACTACCTCTCTTTCACTCGTTAGCTTATGTTGTCTCTTAACAATTAGTGCGCCAACTTTATATGCTTAATCTGTTTTCTACTTTTCTTTCAAATTACTCCGTCATTTCTCCAATGGAGTACTTATTTGTATATCGCGATTCTTCAATAGTCCATACTACATGGTAAAAATGCCAAACTTACAGATTTGAGAAAAAAATGTAAAACATAGGAGAAGATTTTGAAGTGAAGGATAAAAGAAAACGATGGAGGATTTCGTCTGAAGCAGTATATCTGGCCCATATTCACTGAGAAACCGATACAGTCATAACTGAACCGGCCGGTGATCTCAAAGCTTAGACGCATTGCCATCCACGGCGATTTTAGTAAGCTCCCGACGGAGAATCTTGCCAGCAGGGTTTTTAGGAATTGCGCTTATGAAAGCAACTCGTCGTACCTTCTTGTACGGAGCAACCTACACAGACAATTAGACATAAGCAAACGCAAAACATAAAATCTTAATACCCTGACAAGAACAAGACCATTACAGAAGTAACCAACATTCTAGAGCAATAACGTTTTGGGAGCATTACTTGTTTAGCTACGAAATCAATGATTTGCGCCTCGTTGAGATTGCTTCCTGGTTTTCTCACTATGAAAGCCATTGGAATCTGTCCTGCATCCTCGTCCGGGAACCTTGAATTGATGATCCATGTCGGTATCAGAAACACACATTTTTAGGAGAGTAAAAGAGATTAACTTGTTTATAATACTCACGGAACAACTGCAGCATCAATTACGTCCGGATGCGAATGAAGAATCTGCTCCAGCTCTACTGGAGGAACCTATGATCATGTTATGCTTATTGATTAGTAGTCAAACTCCTAAGATCAGATATTCATGTTTTTTTAAAAGATTCATTAAAGTATATTTTACCTGATAAGCCTTGTATTTGATCAGTTCCTTTAGCCGATCAACAATATATAGAAAACCCTCCGCATCAATGTAACATAGATCACCCGTCTTTAACCACCCTTCTTGATCTATTGTCTCAGCAGTTGCTTTCTCATTTTCCACATAACCTGTGCTCATCAATCATCATCAGTACAAAATCTCAGCAAAGAGAGAGCGAAAAGCTCAAGAGTTACATACCTTTCATGATGACTGGTCCACGGAGCCAGAGCTCACCTTGCTTTCCCGGTGGTAAAGCTTCTCCAGTCGATGGATCAACGATCTTTGCTTCTATATTCTCAGAGATACGACCGACTGAGCCGTATCTCACTGTCTCTTCAGGTCCAAACGTCGCCGCCGCTGGCCCTGCGCTCTCTGTCAAGCCATAACCCTGCGAGGCATCGCAGAATCAGCAAGTTAAAAGCTATTTCAACGGTCAAAATCTCGATTAAGAAATTAGATTCCAAGAATCATGAAATTGGATCCACTCCAAGATTCTTATATTAGTTTTACACTAGTAGTCTTATCACCTGAACAATCTCAACGTCTGGGAATTTCTGATTGAACCTCTCGGCGACGTCTTTCCCGAGCGGAGCGCCACCGCAGCCTAGGGAACGTAACGACCGGAGATCGTATTTGTTTGTTAGCTCAGATTTGACCAACGCCACAATCAGCGGCGGAGATACAGGCATACCAGTGACTTTATATTTCTCCACCGCCTTAAGCATCGCTCCGAGCTCGAACCTCTCTAGAAGCACCAGTTTCTCTCCAAGCGAGATGGCTCGGATCATCATCGCAAAGCCAAACACGTGGAAGAGTGGGAGGGAGAACAACCCGACACGGTCGTAATCTACCGGAGCATCGAGTGCGCGTTTGTGAGACACAGCCGTTGAGGCGATTAGGTTACGGTGGCTGAGTAGAACGCCCTTGACTCGCCCGGTTGTTCCAGACGAAAAGAGGATCGCGGCGGGGTCCGATTGATTAATCCGAACTTGAATCGGGTTGACCAATGAAGAATCCGATCGAGTTAACCAAGAGCGAAACTCAGGCGAGTCCATCAGAACGATTCCGAGAGGCAAAGAAGAGGAACGGAGCTTCTTAACCGTCTGCGATGTCGCGAACGCAATTACTGGTTTGCTAACTTCAACTTGGTGACTCACCTCCAAGTCAGATCCGATTGGATTAGCCGGTGAAATCACGACGCCGATTGACATTAAAGCCAAGTAAAGCACTGGTACGTGCAACGAAGCTGGAGAAATGATAAATGCGACATCTCTTTGTGAAAGAGAAGGGAATCGCTCCCGGAGAGACGCAGCAAGGGAACGGACCTTATGAAGAAGCTCTCCATAAGTGAGGTTTTCTCCAGAGCTTGCATTGACAAGGTAAGTGATAGCTTTAATATCTTTTCCGGCAGTGGCTGGTGGTGAGGATTTGCGGAGGAGGGAAAGCGCGAATTCGGCGGTGGAGAGAGGTCGATCGATAGGAGGTAAAGAGAAAGAGGGACGAAGGCTGTGATAGACTCCTGTCCGTCGATCAAAGCCGGAGCTCCGATCAATCGAACGGCTGTCATTGGTTTTCGTCTGCATTCTCGCCGGCAAGTCTTTAGAGATGTACTTTTCGTTGGCGGATACTGTGCGCACTGTGCGCATGCTAGAAAGGATATTTCAATTATAATCATGTCAGAATAAATTAATATATTACGTGGCATTAATCCGTACCAATCAGTGTTTTATTTAGAACAAATGCGAAAAAACTAAAAACCCGGTCAACGTTCTCTTAAAGTAGGACAGAAATCTATACGTCATAAAGCTAGTTTACACGTGTCCTGCTACCATTAGTTACAACTGAACAATATCATTTTCCCCACGACCCTATCATATTAACAGATACATTTACAGTAGAGTTATATCTACACGTGTCCAATGACAGTGGCTACAGCTGGACATGTCTCCGGCAGGTGTTGCCTTGAAGAGCTCGGAACCTGCCTGCGCTAGAAGAAATCTCAGACCTCCGTTTTGTGACAAGCGTTGCCTTGAAGAGCACGAAACCTAGCCTAGAAGAAACCTACAGACTTGTGTTTTCCATGGCGGCACATACACTCCGGGACGGGATAAGCAACCACGTCCCGATCTCTCCGCCCTCTCCGTGACTCAGGATGGCCTTGAGACTTACGGTGAAGCTTCCGAGTTACAGAAATGAGCTCAGATTCCGAAACAGAAGAATTCTCCATCAAAGGTAGCATCGCTCTCTTATTAGGCATAATAAACTTTCTGTGTCCTACATAAGCTCTGTTACCCTGGGAGGAAAAAAGATTCAAATCCATCAGTGACAAATTTCAAAAGAGAAAATAGTCATGCTCTGTTGTGTGTGTTTTCACCTGCATAGCTTTGGCCATGTTTCCACCATGGGAAGGAATGAAAACATCGCTGCTGAGTGAAACAATGTAGTCAAGAGCTGCCAAAGCTGAAGATCTGTTGGTGTAAGGCAAGAGCTCGCCTTTATGAGCTAATGTCTCCTTTGTCACCAAATTAGGAAACTCTTTAGCGAGTGGCTCCATTGCTCGTGACCCACCAAATGGCTCGCCTCCTGCTATATATACCGATGCATTGCTCGGTGCTCCCAAGGCCTTCAATAACCTTGAAATCCAGAAAAAGACTCGAACTTTAAGGTTACCCATCAAACAACTCAAATGGTCAAATTCAGTTTCTTCCTTTCTAAGTTACCTTGCAATCTCATATGCATTAAGAGGACACAACCCAGCAAGCCTACGCTCTGTATAGGTCAAGTTTAGTCTACCAGTGAGGTAACGAGGCTGAGCCATTCTGGTTTCTGCTATGACTCGATCGAATTCTGAGCCTAATCCGGTTAGACAACCGGTTCTCACCCATACATCTTTCTCCAGCCTTAGGTGGAGAGCTACATATGGACCTTCAATCCACATTCTTCTCGCGAGTTTGTTCCCCAAATTCTCAATCGGTGCTATGAATCTCAGTGCATGGAAAGCAACCTATAAACCAACAAATTAAACCAACATTTTATCATCAAGCTATTAAAAGGAAAACGTTTTGACTGAAAACTGTACCTTGCATCGGAGTTTCTGCAGATCCGGAGGAAGATTCTTGGCTAGCCTTGAGTCTAAGCCTTTCAACACCAAAAGCCCTTCCTCATTCAACTGCATTTCGTTAAACATTCAAAATCACGAATCAGAGGAAGCATAAACCCTGTTCTAAACCCAGAGAGAGAGAGGCACACCTGTTTGAAGAATTTTGCACGGATCCAAACCGGAGAAACATCCCAAGGAATCTGATTCTCAATTGTTTGTCTAGACATAAGGTGCGTCGACGGTAGAGAAGAAACAATACGCACATCGGATCTCAGCGTTTTCTTGAAATGCTCTACATCGAAAATATCTGAGAACTCGCTGAAGAAAAAAGAGACTCCCCCACTCTTGATCAGTATAATTCGAATAAAAAACCAATAAGAAAATTTACGATTTTAATTTTAAAAAATGCTTACCTTTCGTCTCCCCAGACTCGATTCACCTGCAAAACTGGAACAACGAGAGCAGCTTCAAGAATCGTAGCGATCACAACAGCGTCGACGATTTGATTCCGTTGCTGGTTAAGTCCTCCAGAGACGACAACGACGAGGAATCGTTTCTTCTCTTTAGAAATCCTTGCCGATTTCTTCCTGTATGCCAAACTGAAATCCAAACAAGGCTTGTATCCTTCACCGCCCGGCTGTTTCCAAAACTCCCTCTCTTCCTCCGTCATGTTCCCGGAATTTCCACTCCTCGCCGGTAACGGAAACAAGGTGGAAGCGCCGGAGACGGCGAGGGAAGTAAGCAGGTGACGAGGATCGTCGGAGATGAAGAAACTGAGAGAGGAGGATGGAGACATTGAGGAGACGCAAGTGGGCCCAGGGTCTAAAGACGATGTGAGGAACGAAATTCCCGAGAAAACGAGGGAAAGTGAGATTAGGAGGAGGAAAATTTGCGGAGGTGTGCATCGAGTTTGGTGATGGTGGTTTAAGTATCGAGGACTGGATTTCTTCGGGGGAGAGAAGAAGAGGAGAGAGAAATGGAGGAATGGAGATGGCGGATGCGAAGTGAAGAACGGATTCTTGATCGTTCTCATCGATTTCGCCATTGAAGCTCTTTCGCCGAGCAGAGAGTTTCTCATTGTGCAGAGAGAGATAGAGAAAGAAGGAGAGTGGTTGATTCAGTTACAGAGCCTTTCTGATTCTTGTTCCCGGGAAAAATCCTTTTCTGTTTACTACGGAAACTAACCAATCGAGAAATTCCAGAGTAGCCCTCTGTATTTTTTAATTTGTTACGAGTAAGGCCTTAATTATCTTTTATTATTAAATCACCCCCGACATTTTTACTCTATGCGTCAAATTACAAGTCAAAATTTACAGTCATCTTCACGACCAAAAAAAATTTACAGTCATCTTTACAAATGGAGAATTCCAATTTCCAAAGTTAAGACCGGTTATCGTTTCGGCTAGTACTCAACCGGTCCGGTATGTTTATTAGCTCTCATGAAAGTTGTTGTTTAGAGCAACTAGAATGGCCTCTAATAATCTCACATCCTTGTGTTTATAAACCATCTTGTTTAAGAGAAAGAGGAATGTAAAAAGACTGCGAATATGCAGAAAAAAAAAACTCCTACGAAAGACAGGAGACAACAGAGAATATTCACGATCATTGCGATCGAGTGTATAAATGATTCTCCATGTTTTTGGAAAATTAGTTGGAAAGAAAAGCGCATAGACTAAAAGAAAAAAACTGTCATTCCGCAGATGAGTCTCTCTTGTAGGAAGGTAAAAGAATGGATTCTAACCAGAGGAGATAATTGGTTGAGCCTTGAGCAGTCTAGGACAAAGCTTTTTTCACCTCTGCTGTCACTTCTGGAGGTGGCTTCTCGGCGTGAATGTTCGTAAGAACGGCTTTCTTGCCATAGTAATCGATCACCTGTGAGCAACGGAAGAACATAAACATCAACATGCTCACAAAAGAGCGTGAATGAAGCTTGGATGCAAAACGCAGTACAAATTTCCATTACCGGTTCAGTTTGACTGTGAAAAGCTTTGAGCCTCGACCGTAGAACTTCAGCGTTGTCATCTTTGCGTTGGATCAGAGGCTCTCCGGTAAGCTTCAGTGGCAAAATAATGAAGAGAACCAGATGTTTGGGAGGGAGTTTGGATAAACAAACAAAAAAACTATCAAGATTTATTGCAAGTCTCTTACATCATCAACTCCAGGGGTTTTGGGAGGTGCGAATTTCGTGTGGTAACTCCTGCCACTAGATGGGTGGATCCATCTCCCGGTTATTCTTTCCTCCAAGATTGAGTCATCGATAGCAAAGTTGAGAACTTTGTCGATTTCAGTTCCTCGCTTTTTAAGCATCTCATCGAGCTACAAAACAGAAGAGAAAACACCAAGGTTAGATGTTAAACGGAATAAAAGAGCAAAAAGAGAGACCAAAGAAACAGTAACAGCACCTTTTCGGCCTGAGTAACAGTCCTTGGAAACCCATCAAGGATGAAACCTTTCTGGCATTTTGGCTTGTTCATGGCTTCATCAATTATACCAACAACCAAATCATCAGAGACAAGCTCTCCCTGTGAAAAACAATCACAAGAAAACGATAATCCAATCAACAAAAGCAATGGAAACCAATGATCAAACAACAACTCTTCCAAAAAAAGAGCTGACCTTGTCCATAGCTTCTTTGGCCTTGACACCAAGAGGAGTCTTGGCATTAACAGCAGCTCTTAACATGTCTCCGGTTGATAAATGACACAAGCAATACTCATCCTTCACTACTGGAGACTGTGTACCTTTCCCTGACCCTGGAGGTCCTGCATTTCACACAAAAACAAAGTATTCTCAACACTTCACACACAGGTCGAATCATCTGCAACTTGATTCTCACAATGAAAGAGAAAAACTTGTTCACGCTTCTCTTCCATGGTTTTTTAAAACTTGGTCAACAGAACCAAATAATGAAATTTTAGATCTACAGTCTCAGAAATCACACACAGATGCACTAATCTGCATCTTGATTCCCCAAGGAAAGAGACAGCTTACTCACTCGAAATCTCACCGTTAACATTCCAAAGTATATTATTGCTATGGTCTTTAAACTCAGGTACCGGACCCCAAAAAGTGAAACTTTAGATCTACAAAGTCTCAGCTCAAAAAACTAAAACAGAACCAATTGAGAATTTCATCATTCTAATACCACGAAACATGACTCGAGTTTTTAAGCTCACTGATCAGATCTAAACCACTCTGCCAAAAGTTTTGAATTTCACAATAAATACAGTATAATTCTCCACAGAAGAACAATTCAATACAAAATAATTCTGGATCCAACGACATTACTACAAAAAGCGAGCAAATTTAGTCGTCGCCGAGAGATAAAGAAGAAAAAAAGGGCATATTGATGACATACCTATGAAGATGAGGCGTTTGTCGGGCTTTCGAGCACATTTGAGGCGACGGAGGACCTCCGACATGAGATCCATCGTCTGAACATCCTCCAAGTTCGCCATAGCTGATCTAATTACGCTCCTGTTTTGCTTAAAGTCTTGGTTTTTCTCGTAAGGGTTTTTGCAACTCGCAAGTCAAAGCGATATAAACAGTAAACGGGTCGGGTTTCGCAATCTCGGGCCTCTTAATTTGGGTCGGAGCAAGTCAACGTTTTTTTTTTTTTTTTTTTTGGTCTAGCTGACTAATTTTATTGTTATTTATTTCCTTTTTTAATCGTTCCATAAACAGTAGGGGATTTTTCATACACACAACTACAACGAAATCTATAAAGCATGTTCTTTCTTTTTAACAAGTGAAGAAAAGAGAAATAAGCTATGTGCATCAATATTGGTCACCATCTTCAGCCTGCAACTGAGAAGCATACTGTAGATTCCACAAAATATCTTCAAACGATGGTCGACTTAACGATTCCGGCGAAACACACTTGTTCATTAGACTTATCACTCTTGTCAAAGACCCGTTCCGACAAGTAGCTAGCACTGTCGGATTCACCATTCTCCTCCTCCCTTCCTCGCTCTCCAACGATGTCTGAAAAGTGAAAACACGCAAAGATCACAAAATTTTTAACGAGTACAAGTCATGGCAAAGATCAAATCCGGTCTATATATGACTGCGATCTTGCGAAAAACCGTACCAATTCATCTCGTAGAAATGCTTCTTCTCTTGCGGCAACAGATGGTCCAACGATCGATTGTAGAAGAATTAATCCGAAACTGTAAACATCGTCTTCAAGCCTTGACATTTGCCATGACTTTGCTATTTCCTGATGGAAACAAAAGGAGAAACACAAGACGTTGTGGCTCTTGGTCTAGTTTTCGGTTTAAAATACCGGTTAAACAAAAAAAGATGGACACTTTGAAACAGAAACAGAACAATAAAGTAAACGAGCTTAACTGAATTGTGTCTAGTTGCTTCAGAGACAATGGACAAACCATAATCGCTCAGCTTCGCAAACCGGTGCTGGTTAAGCAAGACATTGTTGGTCTTGAGCCTATTGCTAAAGAATCCAGGAATAACTCCAGTGTGGAGAAAATGAACAGCCTTTGCAACACCTGTAAGAACATTCAGCCTCTCTGACCAATTCATAGCCTTACCAAAACTATCATCTGCGCAACAACAACAACAAAAAAAAAGAAAAAAAACAGTTTTTAGTATTCTTCAGAAATCTCAAATATTTGCAAGATTTGAGCTAATAAAAGTAGAACTTAACCTGAGAGACAAGACTGGAAGTTTCCATTTGGAATGTATTCATAAATCAAAAACACTTTTTCAACACTGTAATCATCTTTGCCTCCACAGTCTATGCAATGACCTAACAAGCAAACCAGATTCGGGTGTCTAAGCTTCGCCAGCAAATCCAAACGCAGTTTTAGATTCCTTATCGAGTATTTCTTCGATGCAGGCAAACATCTTATTGCCACTTTTGTTCCATTCTCTAGATTTCCTTTGTNTTTTCCTTTTAAAAAAAAAAAAAAAAAAAAAAAAAAAAAAAAAAAAAAAAATCTCAGAATCAAATCTAAAGAAAGATTGAATAATGCTGAAAAACACAATCATGCAATTTAACTTACCGTGCCATATAATGAACTTTCACCGAGAATGGCGGTTTTATCGAAGTTCTTTGTAGCTTTAACAATCTCTTCTAAGCTAAACTGTCTACATACCGGTAAATCCTCTGCACCAATCTTTGATGTTTCAGAAATGTACCCTATTCACAAAATCACAAAACCAAATATAAATTGTAAGTCAAATCTTTTTCACAATATTTTGAGAATTAGAGGGCTTTGTGGGAAAACCTCCTTACTTGCATTTGAGAGTATCTCAGAGGAAAATCTAATTGGTTGATGACTATCTTGAGCTGTCTTGTGGCTTAATTGGTTCTTCGTTACTCCTTTTCTTCTAAGCAAGATGAATACACCACAGATTACAACCAATATCGCCATTGATATACCAACGATCAAACCTATCAAAGCTCCTTTCTTCACTTTCCTTTGTCCTGATCCATTTGCAGCAGCCTCTGCTTCAGCTTTAGCTTCAGCGGTTTCAGCCGCGCGAACTTGTTTAACACAGAAAGATTCTGGATGCTGCTGTTTCTGCAGAGACAAACAGTTTCCGTTGAATCTCACCGCCAGATCTTGCTTGTTGCTTAAGCAAGAAGGGAGTTTTCCGGTTAACTTGTTGTCGGAAACGTCGACGAACCAGAGTTTGCTTCCACATTTGAGATCATCCGGAAGCGAACCACTCAGAGAATTCGACCTCAAATCGATGTACTCCATTGTCGACAGCGAGAGTAACGAAGAATGTAGCTCTCCGAATAGCTTGTTGCTCTTAAAGCTAAGAACTTTGAGATTCGAAAACGAACCGAACCAGGAAGGTAATGTGCCGTTGAAGAAGTTATGATCAAGTCTGAAAGTTTCAAGCTTTACCATTGCAGAGAGCTTTGGTGGCACTGATCCAAACAGAAAGTTATTGCTCAAATCCAAATACTCAAGTGAAGATAACCGATGGAGTTTCTCAGGGAGATGACCCCAAATCCCTAGAGAAGCCAAAGTGAGAACCCTAAGGGATTTTAGCCTTGACAGTGTAGTGACAAATGTTTCAATCGAGAATCTATCGGACAAGGTCACGTTTGGGATAGCGAAACCTTCAAAGCTTTTAGCTTTTTCCGATGATTTGTCGCCGAAGATGTTTAGCTCTGTGACTGAATTAGAGAAACAAGTGATGTTCATCGAAGGTGATGGTTGTAGATAGCAGAAACTGGTCTTGTGATCGTACCAAGAATCTAGCTGTGTTGGGTATTCTAAGTGTTTTTTCAGCTGAAGAAGGACTTGTGCTTGTGATGCTTGTAGCTGAGACGAGCCTAAACTGTAGAAAGTCCACAGGAGAGATAACAATAAGATGAATTTAAAGAAACCCATTTTGTCACTTCTCTGAGAAATAGGTTTCTTCAGACAAGATCTGGTATATTTGATGAACCTGCAATAAAATAGACTCTTCAAGATTATAACTTTTTGTAATTTGGATCAAAACCCAGTAGTACAAGTACAAAAACAAAAACAGAGTAATTTTTTTTTTTTTTTTTGGTATGAACAGAGCGATCTTGAGAAAACTGAACAGATCAATATGTAAAAACAAGAACAGAGTATTACCTTAATTCCACAAGTTTCAAATATTTTTCTTTCTTACACTAAGAGTGAAACATATTCTGAGGAAATAGAGCAGAGTCTTTTAGTCACCGACACATATCAGTGATCGTGCAAGTAGAAGAAAAAAAATATCACGAATCTTCAACGCGTGAAAGAGAAAGAAAAAAGTTTTTTTTTTTTTCTGTCAGGTTTTGTAAGTGAGAAGAAATAGGTAAGTGAGAGAGTAGCAGTAGTTTATATATGCTACAAGAATCTTTTCATTTCGATATGCATGAGTTAAATTTGGTGGGTTCCCTCACTCATGCCTGAAGAAAGTTGTGACTTTTTCTAATTTATTATTATTTTATTAATAAAAAGAATAAAGAAGACAAAGCTTTCTGCATAATGCATACAATAATCAAACTAGTGCTTTTTATATAATTCGATATACATTATTGTCTGGACATTTAGTAGATAAGCTTTTGTATTTGTAGTTATATGATTGGGACCAAGTGATTCCGGAAGAAACCAAAGGAGAAGATGTTAAATGTGGTGTCATAATAATAATAATAGTCATACGTAGTTCATTAACAATGACAAATTAATGTAATTTATCCTTTCAATATTTAAACGAATGGTTTTTTGACTAGGAAGGATATCAAATAAATGTATCATTCATCACGAATCTTAATGATTACAGACTTTTACAGTACTTGTGTTTACAGTAATTAAAAAGCAGATAGCTTGATTAGAGATTTTAGAGCCTAGAAGTTGTCTTTCACCGAAAAAAGAATGAAAAAAAGAAAATTCTTAGAAGTGGTGGGTGAAGTTTTAAATGCAAATGGTTGAGGAGGCATCATCGGGAAATGAGTTTGTTTGCTTGCTTACACAAACACAATGCTCCCATTAGGTCACAGCCTGTCCTTTCTAATTCGAGAGCTTAAAAGTCAAAGATGTATACCTTGTTCACTATTCTATTCCATACATATATTCTCACCTTACATATTATTACAAGAATTCAAACGATAGCAAGCGATTCTGGTGTGTGAATTGCGTGCTGAGTCTTTTGATTTTAAAATAATTACAAAAATACTTAGTACATCAATGTAGTTTGATTGATGGAAAAAAAAAAAAGATGTCGCTAGTTTGCTACGATCGATGTGCTATGATTGTACTGATTTAAATTTAATAATAGAACGGGGGACTCTCTTTTTTTAATCAGTTTTTCAATGAATTTTGATAAAATAACTTTATGTACATTTAGTATATTGTGGGGATTAAAAAAAGAATGAATATAAATATTTAATCAACGTTATTTTCGTATTTTATTCAAATAGGTTTATAAATGTAGGAAAACGATGGAATTGGTTTGCGTATGAATGAGGGAGATGTGATGATAGAGCAATAGTCTTGGTTCGCTGTCACTGTTTTCTCATAAGAAGCCTCTATATTCATTCACATTTTTGAAGTCTGTTATCGTTTTATAATTTCGTTTAATAAAACAAAAATGATGTTGACTTAGTCAAGTGGTCCAATCTTTTATTACTCGAGTACTCGACCCATGTGTTGTTGTGTGTACTTGTGTAGAAACTAGAAACTAGAAAGAACTAGTATCAAACTAAAAAGTGATAACTACATTAGATAAATAAAAGCCGATGAAGAAACTCTTAAAAGAATGTGGAACTTGACCTCAATTTTGATTTAAGTATACCAAAAAAAAGAATAAAAATATTTGACAATCTTTGCCATCGCTGCGTTTACAATTATTAATTTCAAGCACTCGTTTTTTTAGTCAAACATGTTTTGACTTTGACCATTAAATAAGTCGGATAGATAGATAATTGGACGTTTTCAAATTTATGTAGACAATATAAATTTTCGGGTTTCAGATTTTATTGCTGTTTTTTTTTTTTTTGGGTTATCCGAGTATTTTATTATAAACCAAACGGATTACATAACCGGCAGAAACGAAATTTCCCCGGAGATTAATCCCAAAAGAGGGAATCCAGATGAAAAACACTTAAAAACTAACCAATCTAAACTTCACAAAGCAACAGAGATGAGAACGAAACAAAAGCAAACGGTCTAAACTCAAACGAAGCACACCACCAAACTAAGACAAACGAACCACCAAAACAAACTTCAGGAGAACCTTCCAAGACCATATTTTATTGCTGCTATCTTATTGAAAAAAACTGGCATCGTACAGAATAACATATTATCCGATATGTTATTTTCCGCTTGTATTTAAAAGGAAAAGATGATATTTCTATGTGATTTTTCCTGAAAATCTCTCCAGTCTCCATCATTGTCACTTACATTCATTGACACTTTACACTTACATTTTCAACACCACTGAGAAGGTTTTCGGGCTAGCAGACTAACCACCATTCCTAATCCGTTCAACCAACAGAACATACCAGAGCAGTAGAATAACACACGTTGCCAAAATCACATTCTATTATCATAAGAACGAAATTGCTATACAGTTTGCCCAAATCACACCGTGTTAACTCTATTCTGTAGACGTTCATTAATTGAATAGTTTTAAATGTCTTATGATCATAGTTTCATGTATTCGTCGAAGATTAATTTAATTTTCTTTAATCCTAAACACAGAAAAGCTATGGACCTCTATAAGAAGTCTCTTCTTTGTTGGAAGATTATAGAAGAGCTAAGACAAAAAGCTGCTATTTATTAGACGACATATACAGATGGAAGTTCGAAGAATTATATTAAAAAATGAAAACATCAAGTAATCAAATATAAAAATCATCAAATACGAGTTGGCATGTGGTTGATGCTCGGGAAGAAAGCGACAACTCGTGGAGCATCTCATATTTTGAAGTATAAGAATCATCATACAAGATTGTTGCAGTCTCTAAGCAACAAGCGTTCTTCAGGATGTAAATCGCAATATCTCTAGCGTGTGGTTTTCCTAAGTACCCAGACCAGCTGAAATCTTGTAGGCTAGACATAACACATTTAGGAACGGTATTCGGTTGATTCCAGCAAATCATATAACTTAATTTATGATCCTGCGATCAAGCAAAAGCATTAGATTAAAAAAACAAACTGTGCACTAGACTTAATACTAGTTTCTCAAAGAAACTTGCTTTAGCTTACCATTTCAAAGAGGTGTAGTACTCGTAAGATAGGAGAACCTTGGAGCAACCGGACAAGGAGATTCGACGCATATTCAGTGCCCACACATAGCTTCAAATTTTCAAGATGGTGGAAGACAAACCCACCAACATACACAGCCTGTGTGCGCTCAAAAGAGAGGAAAAAAAAAGCAAGACTATAAACGAGACTAATTAAAGAGTTGCATTTGATTATAGATGGATCGGAACTTGATCTACCTCTGAAGATAACGTAAGACGTTTGACAGATGTGATTGATCCGATAAGGCTCTCGATATCAGGGAAGCTAACATCTACATATGCCTCCACAAGCTTAGGCATATTCTCAATCAAACATGAGTGATGTGACTGTCTATAATCCTCAAGCTTTATATACTTTAAAGAAGGAGTATCTATCACTAACCCATCTAGAATACCATCATAAGGTATTTGGAGTGATAAACTCTGCAACGACGGGACGATAACATTGATCATCCCCATATTTCCAACGAAACCAAGACGAAATTGCACCACCAGATGTTCAAGAACAGGACATATAGATAAAAGCCGTCGAAGAGATCCTCTATCTAAGAATTTCACGTGTACAAGTTGCAAAGTTTTCAGAGAAGGAAGTCCAACCGTACGAGGAACATCCAAGATAATGTTTCCTTCAAGTTTCAAGATCACGAGAGACTTGCATATATACAAGCTACTCGGCGATACGTTTGAGTTGTCGAGCATATAAGAAATCTTTAGCTCACGTAGGTAGCGAGAGCATGCGAATAAGACACAAATTTTGATATCTTCAGGTTTAAAACGTGCACCATAGAGCTTGAGACTGAAGGTTTCGATAGCCGGAGCTCTATGTAGCGGCAGATTCCTGTGAAGAAAACAACGAAGCCTTTCGCATTCAGCAGACGGTGAACGACTATTACCGATGAAATCAAGTTCTGGCAACCACATCCAAATACACTCCCATCGTTTCGACAAAACGCTAGTTGATACAGCGAGTTTTGTTGGGATAAACGATAAAATCTTAACCAGCAATTCATCGGATAACTCGCTGATTCTGTCCATATCTTTTTATAAACCAAAAATACTGTTACCGTCGAACAGAAGCTGTACTTTATCTTCCTTTTCCCGACCAAACGAACTAGTTACAGACAGGTCATGCCAACCCAGCTACAGAGACGAAATGGACAAAACCCTAGAAAAAGCTTTCGTCTCCATCAAAGATCCGAAGTGATAAGAAGGACGGAGCTTTACCTCATTTAAATATCCAGTGGGCCTGGGCCGAACTGATGGAAATGGTACATTGGGTTTCATTTTTGTCATATGAATGGCTTAATTACCATTCAGTCACACCGACAAAATGTTATTGTTGGGATAAACACCACCAACAATGGACATATAAAAATAATTCGGGTTTCCAGATTTTACTGCTACTATCTCATTGAAAAAAAATGACTTTGTACATTGTGATATATATGAGATGTTATTTACCGTTTGTATTTCAAATAGGGCAAACATGATATTTCTATGTGCTTTTTCCTGAATATCTCTCCAGTCTCCACCGTTGTCACTTACATTTTCAACACCACTGAGAGGTTATTGGGCTAGCAGACTAACCATTCCTAATCCGTTGAACATAACAGAGCAGTAGAATAACACGCTTTCCCAAATCACATTTTATTAGCAACTGTAATTGGCATAATTGCTATATCAAAGAGTCAACATAAGAACGAAATCGATCGATATACAGTTTGACCTATGGATAAGATTATAATATATCCACAAGACAGAGTTAACTTTACTCCTTAGAAGTTCATTCAATAGTTTTAAATGTCACTCTTATGTATTCGTAGTTTCAGGTACTTCACTTTCATTATATATTGGTCGAACAATTATATAATTTTCTCTAATCCTAAACTCAGAAAAGAAGCCTCTTAATTCTTTGTTGGAAGATTATAGTAAAGCTAGGACAAAAAGCTGCTATTTATTAGACGACAGATACAGATGGGAGTTTAAAGCATTATATTTATTTTTTTGCTAAAGTATTCTCTTTTTTTTTTTTTGGTCAACGGTAAAGTATTCTCTTATAGTCTCGAACGCATCGGATAAATAAGAAGAAAATTCATCGAATACGAGTTGGCAT
The DNA here is from genome assembly GCA_900406535.1 of Noccaea bulbosa. Classification (NCBI taxonomy): domain Eukaryota; kingdom Viridiplantae; phylum Streptophyta; class Magnoliopsida; order Brassicales; family Brassicaceae; genus Noccaea; species Noccaea bulbosa. The sequence goes on along the minus strand of OVBJ01000734.1, from coordinate 19,812 downwards.
GTGGATGATGCTCGGGAAGAAAGCGACAACTCCTTGAGCATCTCATATTTTGAAGTATATGAATGATCATAGAAGATTGTTGCAGTCTCTAGGCGACAAGCGTTTTTCAGGATGTAAACCGCAAGATCTTTATCGTGTGGTGTTCCTAAGTACCCGGACCAGTTGAAATCTTGTAGACTCGACGTAACACATTTAGGAACAGTATTGGGTTGATTCCAGCAAATCATATGACCTAATTTATGATCCTGCGATCAAGCAAAAGCATTACATTAAAAACCAAACTGTGAACTAGACCAAATATATATTGTAATAGTTTCTCAAAGAAACTTGCCATTTCAAAGAGGTCTAGTACTCGTAAGTTAGGAGAACCTTGGAGCAACCGTACAAGGAGATTCGACGCATATTCAGTGCCTACACATAGCTTCAAATATTCAAGCTCGTTGAAGATAAAACCGCCACCATACACAGCCTGGCTGCGCTCAAAAGAGTAAAAAAAAAAAAAAAGGTATTAACATAAGACAATAACGAGAGTAACTAAAGAGTTGCATCTGAGAGATGGAAATTGATTGATTTACGTACCTCTGAAGATAACGTTAGACGTTTGACAGATGTTATTGATCCGATAAGGCTCTCGATATCATGGAAGCTAACAGCTACATATGCCTCCACAAGCTTAGGCATATTCTCAATCAAACATGAGTGATGATTCGACTCTCTATAATCCTCAAGCTTCAAATACGTCAAAGAAGGAGTGTCTATCACTAACCCATCTAGAATACCATCAGAAGGTATTTGCAGTGATAAACTTTGCAAAGACGGGACGCTAACAGTGATCATCCCCATATTGTCATCGGAACCACCACGGAATTCCACCAACAGATCTTCAAGAACAGGACAAATCGATAGAAGCCGTCGAAAAGATACTCTATCTAAGAATTTCACTTGTTTAAGTTGCAATTTTTTCATAGAGGGAAGACAAACCATACGAGGAACATCCAAGAGAATGCTTCCTTCAAGTTTCGAAACCACGAGAGATTTGCATATATACAAGCTACTCGGCAACAACACGTTTGAGCTGTCGGGAAAATAAGCATCGTAAGAAACATCAAGCTCACGTAGGTAGCGAAAACACGCAAATAAAACCCAAAGTTTGATATCTTCAGGTTTGAAACGTGCACGAGATAACTTGAGACGGAAGCTTTCGATAGCTGGAACTCTATGTAGTGGCAGATTCCTGTCAAGAAAACAACGTAACCTTTCGCATTCAGCAGACGATGAACGACTATTACCAATGAAATCAAGTTTTGGCAACCACATCCAAAGACACTCCCATCGTTTCGACAATAGGCTAGTGGATACAGCGAGTTTTGTTGGGACAAACGATAATATCTTAACCAACAATTCATCGGGTAACTCACTGATTATGTCCATATCCTTTTATAAACCAAAAATACTGTTACCGTCGAACAGAAGTTTGAGTCTATGTTCCTTTTTTCCGATCAAACGAATTAGTCACATCACATACACAGAGGAAGTGGACAAAGCCCTAGAAAAAGCTATCGTCTCGGTGATGAGAACGACAGAGCTATAACCATATGATCCGAATATCTAGTGGGCCGAACTGCAAATATAAGCCTATTCTTATGATGAAAATGTGGTACATTGTCAACTTACTTTGATCCTAAACCCAACAACGCAATGGTCCACTATTAAGCCTTTTTTCTTTATAAGACGATTATAATAGTAAGTAAGTGGTTTTCAGCTCCGTGTGCGGGATAATATATTAAAAATAAAAATTAAATAAATTTGGTGTGCGGGATAATATATTAAAAATAAAAATTAAATAAATTTGATATTACGATTAATTAGATGTTATACCTCATTTTTACTTTCAATATTTGAGTTATATTGTTTTCCATGTATCTTTTTGGCACTTTAAATTGTTCTGTATATTTTTTTTTTTTGTAGTATATGCAAATAAAATAAATAATATAATAAAATATTTATATATGTTTTAATAAAACCAATAATTATTATTCTGTAATCATAGTTTTCTTTCAAGAATCGCTAAAGTTCAATAATCATTCTTCATAAAAACATAGAAGATATTTGTAGCACATTTGATGCTTGTGCCTCCTCAGTCTTGTATTTTCTTATGGTTATTTATCTCTTTGTTTAAATCTAAAACAAATTTACAGTCCTCATGATTGTTCTGGCTTATTCTGGTTTGGTTAAATTCATTTTTGGCATATTTAACGTTTTTCTGATATACTCCATTATTTTCTCTTTAAGAGCGAAATCAAAACAAAATGCTAACATACTTATACTAACTTTCAAAACAGTCAAGTTAAAACATATAGGATGACCATGCCTGTTTCAAAGGTTACTCCAACTCTAAGAAAAAATGCTTATGTCTTTTTTTTTTCTTTAAACACTGATGTACATTGTTCCAAAGAATCAAAACAACAGGATTAAAAGTAACAAAATATACATAAGTATTAATATTATGGGCTACGTAGAATATATTTTTTTGGTTGAAGCATCTTCTTGGCTACATAGTAGTTTTTTTTTTTATAATATGAGCTCAATTTTACAAAAGGAAAAAAATGTTATTTATTTTTTCTTAAATATTTTATTTAATGGTATGAAAAGGCATTTTGTGGGTTAATATGAGCTCAAGTTTATAAAAGAAAAATATTTATTTTTATTTAGTTTTTAACGGTTAATAAGAGATTAAATAGATGATGTAAATGTATTAATTTTAGTTATTAGTTTTACATTATGTAGGTGAATTTTTTGAGTTTCTAATTTTAATAAATTATTTATAAGAAAATATATTATACGATTATTATTAAAAATAATATCTAAACGATTTCATTAAAAATATTTTTGTCATTATCATTATGAGAGTGAATGAGAGCGTTTCATGAAAAAAAAATTTACTTTTTCTTAAATGTTTTATTCAATGGTATGAAAAGGGATTTTTTGAGTTAGAATATGAGCTCAAGTTTATAAAAGAAAAATATTTATTTCTATTTAGTTTTTAACGGTAAATAAGAGATTAAATAGAGTAAGTAAATGTATTAATTTTAATTATTGGATTTACATTGTATGTAGGTGAATTTTCTGAGTTTCTAATTTTAATGTTTATTTTGTAGGTTATTTATAAAAAAATACATTAAACAATTATTATTAAAAATAATATTTTTTATTTAGTTTTTAAGGGTAAATAAAAGATTAAATAAAAGATGTAAATATATTAATTTTAATTATAGGATTTACATTGTATGTAGGTGAATTTTTTGAGTTTATAATTTTAATGTTTATCTTGTAGGTTATTTATAAAAAATACATTAAACATTTATTATTAAAAATTATATTTTTTATTTAGTTTTTAAGGGTAAATAAGAGATTAAATAAAAGATGTAAATATATTAATTTAAATTATAGGATTTACATTGTATGTAGGTGAATTTTTTGAGTTTCTAATTTTAATGTTTATCTTGTAGGTTATTTATAAAAAAATACATTAAACGATTATTATTGAAAATAATATTTAAACGATTTCATTAAAAATATTTTTGCCATTATGTGAATGAGAGAGCTTGAATAATAGTATAGATTTGGAAGAATCTGCAATTCTTGGACAATCGACAAGATACAGATGGAAGTCTGAAATCTAGTTGTTACATAAATGAAAACATGTAATGATAAAAATCCTTGATCAAATACTACTTGGCATATGTATGCGGTTGATGCTCGGGGAGAAAGTTTGACCACTTCTTGATCATGTCAGGGTTTAGAATAAACCATTTAAACATTGCATCATGCGAGATTGTTGCAGTCTTCAGGCGACCAACGCTTTCCAAGGATGTAAACCTCAAGATCTCTCTCTTCTCGTCTTCTTTCCAAGTATCCAGACCAGTTGAAAGCTTTTAAGCTCGACAGAATACAATCAGGAACAGCTATAGGTGGATGATCATAATTCCAAAACATATCATGATAATGATCCTGCGATCAAGCAGAGAATCAGGTTAAAGTCATATTGTGCATTAGACGAAAAACAAATTGTTTAAGGAAGAAACATTTTACCATGGCAATGATGTCTAGTACTCGTAAGTTAGGAGAATCTTCGAGAAAACGGACCAGGAGACTCGACGGATTATCTGTGCATACACACAGCTTCAAACGCTCAAGCTGATTGAAGAAAAAACCGTCACTATAAACAACCTGAGTAGGATGGAAAAAGTATTAACATACTATGATTCTATAAAAGAGACCCAAGAGTTGATAGATGGAAGCAGATTTACCTCTGAACATATCTTTAGACGCTTGACAGATGTGATTGATCCGATAAGACTGTTGATATGAGGGTATCTGACATCTACATGTGCACGCTCCAAGCTAGGCATATTCTCAATCTTACATGGGTGACCCCCTTCACAAAGATCCTCAAGTTTCAAATACTTCAGGGAAGGAGTATCTATCACTAAGCCATCAAAAACACCATAGCTATCACCAGGTATATAGAATGTTAACCTCTGCAAAGACGGGACGATAACGCTAATCAATCCCATATCGTTACTCTCACTATCAATAGACACCCAGAGATCTTCAAGAACAGGGCAAACAGATAGAAACCGTCCAAGAGATTCTCCATCTAAGTATCTATCAATGTCAAGTCGCAAAGTTTTGAGAGAGGGAAGGCAACCCAGACGAGGAACATCCAAGTGAATGGTGCCTAAGTTTCAAAGTCACCAGCGATTTGCAGGTATACAAGCTGCTCGGTAATAGATTTGGCTTGCCTGAACCATGGTTATACGACTCATACCTAATCTTAAGATGGCGCAGGTTGCGAGAAAGTGCAATTACAAGCCACAGTTTGATATCTTCAGGTTTGATACCTGAACAGAAGTGGAGATGGAAACTTTCGATAACCGGAGCTCTATGTAACGGGAGATTCAGATCAAGAAAACACCGTAAACTTTTGCATTCACACGGATAACCACGACAAGAGTAATTGAGTTTCGGTAACCACATCCAAAGCCATTCCCATCGTCTCGACAAAATGCTAGTGGAGACAGCATCTTTTGTCGGAAGATACGATAATATCTTGACCAGTAAATCATCTGACAAGCCACTGATTTGGTCTACTTTACAAACCGGACGAGATATTGTTTTCGATTTGCTCTTCCTTTCAGTAACCCTGGAAAAATAAAAACACAGAGAAAACACAACACCAGTAAGACAGACTCAAAAGGAATGGTCTTGTCTGAAACCAACGAATCGGAAACGCGAAAGGAACACGAGACAAAACCCTAGAAAGGAAAAAAAGCTAGAGTTTTTACATGATGAAGACTCAGTGGAGGCGCCTCTTATCTGCCCCCGAAACCGGAATAAGATGATAATTCAGAAGCTCCCGAAGAAACGAAAGGGGTCGATCGCTCTCGAATTAGGTCCACCGTTTCGTTCTCTCGTATTACTTCTCCTCCGGCTTCTGGTGAACAAATATTTTGTTTAATTGCTCACTCACTCTCTCACTCTTTTCTCTTAGAAAACAAACTCAAAACACTAATCTTTTGCTTTTCGGAAAGGGAAAATATAAAGTTTCGATTTTCATTGGCCAACACATAACAACGCCACTGAAACAACAAACTTTACCAAAACTACATCTTCCAAATATCAAAGCCTCTTGTTTGTTGTAATATCATAGTAGAATTTGGAAGAGGGAGGTCCCAATCCTATTACATTAAACAAGAAATAAAATAAAAAAATTAAAATCCTTAATCAAAAAAGAGTTGGCAAGCCGTTGATGCTCGTGAAGAAACTGACAAGTCCTTGAGCATCTCAAGTTTTGGAACATATTGTTCATTGGACGAGATTCTTGCAGTCTTCAAACAATTAGCCCATTTCAAGACGTAAACCGCAACATCTCTATCTTGTACTCCTCCCAAGTATCCTGACCAGCTGAAAGTTTGTAGACTCGACTCAAAACACGCGGGAACATGACTCGGTTGATCCCATAGATCCATATCATTATCGTAATGTTTCTGAGATGGAGCAGAATAAATTGGATTAAAACCACTACACTCACACTGTGCATTAGACCAAATATAAACTGTTTGTGGAAGAAACTTACTTTCATTTGAAAGATGTTGAGAGCTCGCAAGTTAGGAGAATCTGTGAGCAACCGAGAGAGCAGCATTGACGCACCCACTGTACAATCACATAGCTTCAAATCTTCAAGCTGGTTGAAGACAAAACCGTCACCATACAGAGCCTGCACAAAGATGAAAAAGGAGAAGACTCAGTAAAACGAGACCGGAAACACTCTAGCTGAAAGATGGAAACTGTGGCTTACCCGCGAGCATATTGTAAGACGCTTGACACATGTGATTGATTCGATAAGACTCTCGATATCATCGTATCTAACATCTACATATGCCTCTTCAAGCACAGGCATGTTCTCAATCAAATAGGATTCATTGTCACCATTAAAATCCACAAGTTTCAAATACTTCAAAGATGGAGCATCAATCTCTAACCTATCTAGCTTACATCGACAATCCATCGAAAGTGTTAATCTCTGCAAAGACAGGACTCTGACAATGACGTTCCCCATATTGATAACGTTGAGGTCACGACGAATTAAAAAAACCACCAATAGTTTTTCAAGAACAGGGCAAATCGACAGAAGCCGTCCAAGAGATTCTCCATCTACGCTAGTCACTTTCTTAAGTGACAAAGTTTTGAGGGAAGGAAGACAAACCAAACGACGAGGCACATCCAAGAGAATATGGCCTTCGAGTTTCAAGACCACGAGAGACGTGGATACATACAAGCTACTCGGCAATATGTCTCGCCTCCTCGGACAATCATAATCAGGAACTTCATTATAAGAAAGGTCAAGCTCACGCAGGGAGCGAGAAAGTGCACTTACAAGCCACATTCTGACATCTTCATGTTTAGTACGATCAAGTGCTATGTAGAGACGGAAGCTTTCGATAACCGGAGCTCTATGGAGTGGCAGACTCCGGTTCAGAAAAGGAATTAAGGCTGGGCGGTGAGCAAGCTCACAAGCGAAATCAAGTTTTGGCAAATACTTCCAAACACACTCCCATCGTTTCGACAACGTGGAAGTAAAGACTGCCTCTCTTGTTGTAAGAAGCGATAATATCTTAAGCAGCAACTCATCTGACAAGGCACTGATTCTGTCCATATCTCTCTCTAGTCTCTACAAACCCCCCAAGAACTGGAAATTATTTTCCTTTTTCTGACCCTGAAAGTGAAGTAACAAGAACACGCCGTACAAGATCAGTCCGAAGCCAACCAATCTGTAATTAGCTCCAGAGACGAAATTGTAAAAGTTGACTACTTCGTAAGCACAGACACACAAAGGGAACAGAACAAAAAGCAAGGCTGAGTCTTGTACCTGTCAAGGCTTATTGGTGGCTCGAATTCTGCTCCGGAACCAAAAATCAGAAGATGAAATGGGAAGGGAGTCGCATATTTTTCTCCATTACCCTAGTGATCTAATTTGCCAGTCCGGTTTAGAAACAACCGGTTAATTAAAACCGGTTTACCAATCAGTTGAGAAGGTTTGTGTATTGTTGTCGTCTCCATCCGATAAGAGAGAAAGAAAGATAGTTTCCAGTCACAGAGATACTTTTCTCATTTCTCTCTCTCTCCCCATTTCCCGCTTCCATCCTTAAACCCCTTTCTCTCTTGGTGTCACAAAAACCCTTATCTCCGTGTAGGGTTTTGTAAACACTAGTGATGAAACCTGCTGCTTCTTTGCAAGGTTTTTCTTACCCTTCTTCCTCGCATGCTTCCTCTATCTACTTCGATGTTCGCAGACCAGTGACTACTCCATCGAAAATGGCAGCTTTTGGTGCTCTATCGCTTTGTCCTTACACTTTCACCTTCCAGCAAAGCTCTCGGATTAGGTCTACCGTTTCGTGCTCCGTCACTTCTCCTCCTGCTTCTGGTGTGTTGTTTTCCCACTCTTCTTTTCTTTCTGGATTCCTGAAATTGACTTTATTCCTTTGGAAAAATGAGTAATTGATAATGGGTTTAAGTATTTGGAACTGGTGCAGAAAAAAAAAACTGAAATTTTTTTGAGAAACTAGGCTGAGATTGCCCGGATTGGGATAGAGTTTCATTTGAGATTCTTTCACATTTATTCATATGACAATTTGACTAGAAAATGAGAATTTTTTTTGTTTATAACTTCTTTGATTGTAAGTGTCACTCTGTGTTATAGTGTGACTCTATTTGTTGAATCTGGTGTTATGTGTGTTTTAGGTACATCTTCCTCTAAGACACCTCGTAGAAGATCAGGTCGACTAGAAGGAGCTGGGAAAAGCATGGAGGACTCTGTCAAACGTAAAATGGAACAGTTTTACGAAGGAACCGATGGACCGCCTCTCCGTGTTCTGCCCATAGGTGGCCTTGGTGAAATTGGAATGAACTGTATGCTTGTTGGAAACTATGATCGTTACATCTTAATTGACGCTGGTGTTATGTTCCCTGAGTAAGTCTCTTGTTTATATTGGCGACAAGTCACTACATTGTATGCGTGTTTGGTGTTAACTTTCTATGGAAATGAAAACGTTGCTGTATAATGTTACAGTTTTGATGAGCCTGGGGTCCAGAAGATAATGCCAGACACAGGATTTATCAGACGATGGCAACATAAAATTGAAGCTGTTGTTATAACGCATGGTCATGAAGATCACATTGGTGCGCTGCCTTGGGTAAAGTAGCCGTCTTCCACTCCTTGAGAAAGCTATAATCCCAGTTCTTGTCTTCTGACCATTGTTGGTTTCTCTCCTTTTTTAACCAAATACTCTTTTATATGCGCAGGTTATCCCGGCATTGGACTCTAATACACCGATATTTGCATCATCCTTCACCATGGAGGTGATTCACATCTTGATCCTTGATATTTCCTTTTTCTGTCTCAATTTTTCTTATGTTATCTAACAGCTACTAAGCCTAGATGTATAGTTTCGTTCAAATGTATATACTCCAGCCAATCATGTTCAGGCAGCTAGTTTCCTAGATCCTATCATGCCTTATCTTCTGTTTGCATTTTGAGCTCATGGGTGATTTGTTTGCTTCTATGCAATAGCTTATAAAGAAGCGCTTGAAGGAGCACGGGATCTTCGTTCAGTCAAGACTTAAGACATTTAGCACTCGAAGGAGATTTATGGCTGGACCATTTGAGATAGAGCCCATTACAGTGACTCATTCTATTCCTGATTGTAGTGGTTTAGTCCTCCGTTGCGCTGATGGTAATATTCTTCACACTGGAGATTGGAAGGTAGAGTAACCCCAGCATATATTGTTTCCTGTCTCTGTGTATACTCCTGATGCTGCATGATATAAGTTGATTCATAACAGATTGATGAAGCACCATTGGATGGAAAAGTCTTTGATCGTGTAGCTTTAGAGGAACTCTCAAAGGAAGGAGTCACGCTGGTAAGGATCCTGTGCAGAGTCATAGTCTTGTTGAAATTGTTATACTGACTACTTTAGGTGATTACGTAAATGAAAATTCCATCTCTTACACAGATGATGAGTGACTCAACAAATGTATTGTCACCGGGAAGGACAACTAGTGAAAAGGTGGTAGCAGATGCTCTGGCAAGGAATGTAATGGCGGCCAAGGGAAGAGTTATCACAACTCAGTTTGCCTCGAATATACACCGTTTGGGAAGTATTAAAGCTGCTGCTGATTTAACCGGTCGAAAGCTGGTATGTCTTTCCTCTCATGTTTTAGCTTTGACTACTGACATATATTCCATCATAATTCTGGACAATTTTTAAACTTCTGCTAGCATTTCTTCGGATGTTCTTGCTTCCACCTTTCTATGCCATGTAGTCAATTTTTCCTTAAATCATGCAGCAACAAGTTTCAGTTTCATTTTGTTTGTTTTCTTTTTATCTAGGTCTTTGTTGGCATGTCCTTGAGGACATATCTAGAAGCAGCTTGGAAAGATGGGAAGGCTCCCATTGACCCGTCAAGTCTGGTAATAATACCTTTCTCTTATACTGTCCTATTGTATGATGAATAAAGTTTGTTTTTAAAATACAAGTGGCCAACATCTGCCGTGTTTGAGTTTGATGAATATTACAAATTCTGTTTTCTAATTTCCAATTTCTTAAAAAACCTTGTCAGGTGAAAGTTGAAGACATTGAAGCATATGCTCCTAAGGACTTGCTGATTGTCACGACTGGATCACAAGTAAGTTACTCTCGTCAAATTGGAGAGTGGTGGTTATAATTCGACTTTCCTAGCTAATTTACTTGTTATCCTTATTTGACAATGACTCTGATCAGGCAGAACCACGCGCTGCCCTGAATCTTGCATCATATGGAAGTAGTCACGCGTTCAAACTGACCAAGGAAGACATTATTCTTTACTCAGCCAAGGTAGTAGACTAGAGAGACGTTGTTATATGAAAATGTGCACACTTATGCTAAAAAGCATCTAGTAAGATGGAAGATGGGATTGCTGTCTTGCTGATATCTATCCTCGGTCTAATGTTTTTTACTCAAGGTAATCCCAGGCAATGAATCACGGGTAATGAAAATGATGAACCGGATAGCCGATATCGGGCCACAAATTATCATGGGTAAAAATGAAATGCTGCACACATCGGGTCATGCCTACCGTGGAGAATTGGTAAGTGTCTGCTTCTCTTAAGATTCTGTTGATACATTCAAGTTTTGTTCCCAGCTTTGCCTTTGTTTTTTTCTTTTCACCTTAACTTGTTCCTAATGATGATTTTATATTTAACGTGTTTTGAAGGAAGAGGTTCTTAAAATAGTGAAACCGCAGCATTTTCTACCCATTCATGGAGAACTTTTGTTTCTTAAGGAGCACGAGTTGCTCGGGAAGTCTACTGGGATTAGACACACTACTGTAAGTATCTCATTAAAGAATTATGAAATTATTGTAGATACTAGATAGGTAGCATTCAACCGATGTGTGAGAAATTTCTGATAGTTATGCAACTTCCGTTTTGTGTTTGATGAAACTGGTTCGTAGAAACATCCTTTCACTTCTTTTTTTATTTGTGCTTTCTCCAAATTCAGGTGATAAAGAACGGAGAGATGCTTGGAGTTTCTCACTTGAGAAATAGAAGGGTTTTGTCCAATGGATTTAGCTCTCTTGGGAGGGAGAATTTACAGGTTTGTTTATTATCGCCGTTGGCTTTGCGTAAATGACTTGAGTATATACTGAATAAACCTAGTCTTGCTGCAGTTAATGTACAGTGATGGTGATAAAGCATTTGGCACCTCAAGTGAACTCTGCATTGATGAGAGACTCAGAATTGCATCTGATGGCATTATCGTTCTAAGGTATGTCCGTATTATAATATCATCTTTGGTAAAAAAGCTTCTGTGCCAATGGATTATCTATAGCCTTTCTTTTTATTATATCGTTAGCATGGAGATCATGCGGCCGGGCGTCTCGGAAAACTCTTTGAAAGGGAAAATAAGGATCACAACGCGGTGCATGTGGCTTGACAAAGGAAGACTTTTGGATGCACTTCACAAAGCAGCGCATGCTGCTCTATCAAGTTGTCCTGTGAACTGTCCCTTGTCTCACATGGAGAGAACAGTCTCCGAAGTCCTGAGGAAGATTGTGAGGAAGTACAGTGGTAAAAGACCTGAAGTCATTGCTATAGCCACTGAAAATCCCATGGCAGTCCGAGCTGATGAGGTCAGCGCGAGGCTTTCTTTTGATCCAAGTGTTGGCTCTGGAGTTGCAGCTTTAAGGAAAGCTGTGGAAGGAAATAACAAAAGAAGTCGACAGAAGACAGCACCTTCACAAGAAGATCGCACCTTGGAAGGTCTTGTCTCACACTCACATTTGTAGGTGTAAAGGCTCGGGTTTTCGATCTGTAAAACTAACCTTGTTCGCTAATGCAGATGATCTTGTTGATAGTGCAAGACTACTGGCTGAGGAAGAAAACGCTGCGGCGGCTTCTTCATACACAGAGAATGCTGATGATATGCCAGTTCAGAGTTCTTCAGAAGAATCGGATGATTTCTGGAAATCATTCATCAATCCATCATCACCACCTTCATCTGGTGAAACCGAAAACGTGAAAAAGGTAGCTGATGCAGAGACTAAAACAGAGGATAGCGAAAGCAGCAGAGAGGACGAGGATCCATCCGATGCGAGAGAGTCTCAAACCAAGTCGTCAAAACGTGTGAGGAGGAACAAATGGAAACCTGAGGAAGTGAAGAAGGTAATCAGAATGCGTGGAGAGTTGCACGACAGGTTTCAAGTTGTGAAAGGTAGAATGGCTTTGTGGGAAGAGATCTCTTCCAATCTTTCGGCTGAAGGAATCAATCGAAGCCCTGGACAGTGCAAGTCTCTGTGGGCATCTCTTATTCAGAAATACGAGGTTCGTCTCTTATCTCATTATGAATCCTTTTAGCTTTAGATGTTGTGTGTGTGTGTGTGTGACAGAATGTTCTATACGGTTGTTTTGCAGGAGTGCAAAGCTGATGAAAGAAGCAAGACGAGCTGGGCACATTTTGAGGATATGAACAACATTTTGTCTGAGTTAGGCACACCTGCAACCTAAGAATCATCTCCAAATTAGTAAATTGAACAGAAGCATTCATTAAAATAGATGATATGATATGTAACATGTAAGACGATTTTGTCTGTAGAAGCCATTAAAGAAAGATGAATGCACAAGGTAGCAGAAAAGCCTTGTTTTTAGATTCTTGTTCGGTTTACGATTTTGTTTTGGTTTAAAGATTTAGACACATGAATGAACCGGATAGTTTCAAATCCAAATGGATTGTATTTTGGTTTTGGTAAATCGTCTATGTTTTCCATACGAATCACTAAATTTTTGTTTAAACCGGATAAGACCGGGAAATCTTGAGTTTGACATCGTATAAATAAACCGACAATTTAGCCCTTGCCGGGTCCATGATTCGCCGTCAACGGCTTACCGTCGTTAATACCCAATCCCTCTCTCTCTTGAGAAAAACGTAGTTTTAAAACCAAATAAAAAGTGGAAGAAGATAGCGAAGTGAGAGCTATTCGACAAATTTATTGGATCTGAAGAGAAGAGATGCCGAAGAGAACGACACATACGTACTCGAGCGAGGACGCAGCACCGGACGGACCCGACTCTGATCTCTTCGTCTACTATTGCAAGCACTGTGGTTCTCATGTCCTAATCACCGGTTCGTTTCCCCATCTCTCTCTCTCTTTACTCTTTGCGAGTATTTAGCTGTTGTATTTTTCCAAGATTTTGCCCTCAATTTTACCGAGCTCCTTGAGCTTTTGATTCGAATTAGGGTGAAACCGCAATTGGCGTTATCTGGAATTATTTGCGATTTTGCTCTTTTAGTCTCTAGATACATTGAGTGAGAATCATGGTTGAAAGCTTCAGTCTTTGATTACATTGAACATCAAGCCATGGTAGTTTGCAGAGTACTTTTAGGTCCAATTACAGATTTTTTTTTACATAATTTTCGATTCCCTTTCCGTCGTATTTCAATTTCTCCGGTTATTTGGGTAGAAACTGAGTTTGAAAGCGGATTTTTTTCCTTCAGGTAGAAATTATGGTGATATTCATAGTCTTTGAATGTGTTAAGGCTTGTAACGTTCTATATGCCTTTCTTTTGGCAGCTCATTGCATGTTTTGATGTAATTCTGTACACTTTCTTATTCTTTTTGGTTACTCCTTGAGAACTGCATCTTAGAAAGTCTTTTCAGTTAAAAGCTAAGCTTGAAATCACAAAACATGTCGTTAACCGGAATAAGAGTGTAACATGCAAAGTTGTGCCAAGTGAAATTGGTGATAGTGTTTGTATGCTAAATTAAATTGGTTACAAGATACCCAGTTGCAGAAGATGCCAAAGAGGAAGACTGACAGATCAAATGTGCTTGACAAGAAGAAGCACCTTGCTAGGTTGAATGTCAGCGAGGGAGGAAAAGTTTTATTAAAACGGTAAGGTTATACGAGCCAGTCTTAAGCACCAGTATTTTCTAAGTGTTTCTTTCTTACATTTTTTGGTTTGTTACCAGTGGCGAAGGGAAGATGGAGAGACAGTTTAGAATGAACTGTATCGGTTGCGAGCTTTTCGTTTGTTACCGCGCTGAAGAGAATCTGGAAACAGCTTCTTTTGTTTACATTGTTGATGGAGCACTTAGTGCTGTTGCTGCAGAAACTAACCCACAGGTATGATACAATTGTTTTTTTTTTAATAAAGTTTTCAATTGCGAAATGAAAAAGTTGATAATCAGTCTGTTATTGCGGCGTTACAGGATGCACCTGTACCTCCCTGCATTTCACAACTCGACGGTGGACTTGTTCAGGTTGCAATAGAAGTGGAAGACCGTGCACATCGCTCAGCAATCACAAGTAAAACATAGTCATTTTGACCCAAAATCTTTTGCTTTTTTTCAACTCTCTTGACATGGATCTTTGAGTGGCTCATTCTTTTTCTCTTTGCAGGGGTAAACGCTGATGATGTTCGTGTTACTGTTGCCGCACCAGCAGCTCGTGGGGAAGCTAACAACGAGCTTCTGGAGTTCATGGGAAGGGTATATCAAAACAATCCTTTCTTAACCACTTCACATTTCACAAGATTTACTTTCTCTTGAATCACAAAGTTTCTTACTTTGTATGTGAAGAGGCCTTTTGTCTAACGCAACATGACCTCTGCGTTGTTTTTACTCTTTCAGGTGCTTGGTTTAAGGCTGAGCCAGATGACTCTCCAAAGAGGTTGGAATAGCAAATCAAAACTCCTCGTGGTACGTTGATCCTTCATTCGATTCTCTTTAAAAGACTTCATGAAGATTCATCTCTAGAAAGGCTTATTGTTTTTAAGGTTTTAGGCATTACTAAATGGCACTAGGTCCTGTAAAAGTGGTGATCAAAGATTGGTAGGTCCCATTTGAATAAATTGACCCATTTTTGGTTTGTATTCCTCTGAACCAGGTGGAGGATTTATCAGCTAGACAAGTGTATGAGAAACTTCTTGAGGCCGTTGTACCTTAGAATCTAAAGATATTAACCGAGAGTGTACTGCGACGCTTTTGTGTAACACTATTGGTTTATGGCAGAGAAGAAAGAGTTTCATATTTTTTGGCTTGAGGAGATGATAGAGACAAAATGCTTTCTTTGTTGTTTCATGATTATGCAACCACTACTAAGCTTGATATAACCTTCTGTTAGGCTATTATTAAAGTGATTAGAGCTGTCTTCTGATGCTTGCTTCTTTTGAACCACATTAATAACTAAAAATATCAGTCAAGTACTAGTGTACCTCACTGTTAAGAAAATACTTGAAAGGCCTTACGTTGACGTGTAAATCTCATCTTCAAACTTCCAAATCTGTTCAAATCACGTTCGTTGAAACATCGTGTTCATTGACGTTCGTTTAAATTAACAATAATAATTTGAATATTTTACAAGTAACGATTTAACTTTTGAACCCAATATGCGGCATGTTGAAACTTGAAACCTTACAATTGTACAAATAACGATTTAACTTTTGAGCCCTATTTGCGGCATGTTGAAACGTTACAACAAATTTGATATCGTTAACTTTTGTGCCCAATTTGCGGCATGTTCTATCGAAGTAACCGCCAATTGAAAAAAAAGTATACTTATATATGGTGTCCAAAGATGACAAGTATGATGATGACGTGTTTCAGTTCCATATCTTCGCTGTAGCCAGTTTGCAAGTATATGTATACCACCTGGCACCTGCCCCATTCTCTCGATTCATTGGACTCTTTTACATAAATAATACATGCACATACTTCCACAAATTATTTAATTTACACAATTACACACATACACACAAATGTCTCTATTAGACAAATTGATTTATATAATTTTATATATCCCATCCACTTTCGATAAGGCCATCGACATATTGATTTATATATTTTTATATTCACATTTCACAAGCAAGCTGTGTAAAAGTACTGTGAATCACACATTTATATATTTGATTTGATTTGATTTAATATCTAAACCACACATTTTACATATTCCTTGGATATACATATACTATAGGGACAAGACTTGATTAATTAATTAACTAAATAGGATATCAAAATAAAGCTAAGTGCTCTCTCCTCTTGATCTTCACCTTCAGCCCACCAGCCATGTGAGCGGTTAAAAGAGGAATAAATGCCGGCCGGTTATTGCTAACCGGTACAATCTCAAACCGACTCAAAACCGATCCCACCACGTATTTCATCTGCAAAAACGCCATTTCTTTCCCAATACAAACCCTTGGTCCGGCTTGGAAAACCGGAAATTTAAACGAGCTCACACTTTTCAAAACCCGTTTTGTACCGTAATTCGGTTCTTCCTCAAACCACCGGTTCGGTTTGAACTCTTCCCAGTCTTGACCCCACACTTTCTCCATCCTTCCCATACCGTAAGGGAAATAAGTCACCTTGTCTCCTTTTCTGACAAGTGTCCCATCTGGCAAAACGTCGTCGCTCGCTGCATGCTTCGAGTCCCAAGCCACTGGTGGGTAAAGCCTCATCGCTTCGCAGAGACAAGCTTTCGTGTAACTCATCTCTCTCAGATGCTCAAACCCTAGCCCTAGAGCAACCTCATTGTTCACTTCTTCTAGAATCTTCTTCTCTACGTCGTTGTTCTGACTCAACAACCAAAACAGCCACGTCATCGCCGCCGATGTTGTATCCCTTCCCGCCATAATAAAGCTGATTACAGAATCTCTAACGGCTTCCTCATCGTGACCGGCGGCGAGGAACCTCGACAAAAGGTCTTGCTTGTCTGACACGTCACCACCGATTTTGAGGCTTTTTTTCTTGGCACGAATGATCTCAGAGACCGACGCGTGTACGGTCTTGATCGCTTCTCTCAGCCTTCTCTCGCTTCCTACGTTTAACAAACGCTTCAGCTTCCACACGGCGTAAACTGGCTCCGTGGCACGGCGAGCGCTAATCGCAGCAGCTACATCAAAGGCTTCGACAAGATCCGGAACGGGCCGGGTTAAATCCAAGCAGTCCGGATCCCAACCCAACGAAACTTTACAAACAACATCGAAAGCAAAACGTTTTAACAACTCTTGAAAATCCACCGTCCTTCCTCCGTCGTAGTCCGCGGCGGAGGAAAGCACTGGAATAAGCCGGTTTTCGATTTCTTCGCGGAGGATTTCGAAAGTGAATTCCCTAAGAGAACGCATTGTAAACTCATGGCTCGCGAGTTTACGCTGAGAGCTCCATAACTCGCCGTCGGAATTAAAAATCCCACCGCCGAGTAGATCTCCGAGGAGGTCGGTGAAAGGTTTGCCTTTAGGGAAGTTACAAAAGTTTGTTTTGAGAATGTGCTCGACGTTTTCGGGGTTGGCCGTGATAATAGTCCTGCGACGGAGGAAGAGATCGAAGGTGATGGTTTGAGAAGGTGAGAGACGGAGGAGTTCGGTGTACCACTGGAGAAGACGATGGCGGTTTTTGTTGAAGGAGAGGATAGAGCCGATGAGAGGATACGACGTCGGATTCGTGGAGGATTCGGTTTTGGGTTTTAGGGGTTTTGATGAAAATGAGAAGATTGATATAAACCCTAAGATTAGAAAAATGATGAGAAATGCGGTGAGCATTACCATTTTGGAATTCGGTGTTTCTGCTCCAAGTTAGTTCGAATTATGTTTTTTGATGTGTGTTCTTGCCTCTTGGTCTGTATAGGAAACTAATATATATAGGACAATCATTTTTTCAGAAACAATTGGCAGAATAAAACTTGTGGCTCCGACCATGTCAGTCACGAAAACGACATAATTAATAAAAAAACAAAGTTCTTCATTTTATTTTAATTTAGATATTTTCTTTCAGCGACACATTCGTTACTTTTTTTGAAAAATGGTTTATCTAGTACTCTCTAGAGCATATTTGCCTATTTGTTTTGATACGATTAAAGTTGTTTAAGTAGATGAAAAACCGCCAGATTTATGTTCTTTATTTACTACATGTTTTTCTAATAATAGTGTCATACATTTTGATTAAAAATAAATAAACGTCAGTTGTCAAAAGAATACAAAGAATGGACAGTGCGTATGCTCGTTCTTTTTTTTTGGGGCCAACATCTAAGCTAGTTATAGAAAGAATTTCGTCAAACATGTATAGGCTTTGAGTCTTTGACCATTACAAATTGGAATTTTACGGATTTTGGTATTGTTAACAAGAATCTTTGACATTCTCTTAGAAATAATCAAATTAATTATCTTAAGAAAACAGTTAGAGAAAATAGTTAAACTCGACCACCAAATTGTATATGCTTCGACAACTAATAAAATGGCCGACCAAAACGACAAAAAAAAAAGGAACAGGTGAAGCAAATAAACTATGATACATGTTTTATGTTTAGGCAAAAAAAAAAAAAATTAACATACTTTCATAAAATTAAAGGTCGACCGCACCATGACAATCACACAGAAAAGGAGATTTATTAATGTATAATACGTAGATGTGGACAAGGACAAGCCAGTACCACTGCACTTGTGGTCAAAACTCCAGCCGAAATTTAATAAGAAAACGAAGACACGGCTCAGACGCTGAAAATGCAAAACAAACTTTTTTTTTCAAACACAAAATAATAAATTTTCCAACAAGATAATGACCAGATAAATGTTATATTGAAAACTTGTGTTTTTTTTTGTTGTCGTTGCAGAATTAGCCTCTTTCGATACGAAAATAAAGGAAAAAAAAAAACGATTTCACAAAAGTAAATTTCCATGGATTTAATGTTTTTAAACCTATTTAGGTAAAGAGTTTGTTGGTTGCATAAACTGAAAAGCAACCTTTAGTTAAGAATATAATAATGAAACCAATTGGCCAAACTAGAATAGAGATACTTTTGGAATCTGGTTAAGTACTTAATGGCCTAATGTAGTACAAACTTTATAAGTATTTTAATTAATCATTAATTAAGTCCAGCACGTGATGACATAAGTGATGATCTGTGGGTTCTGTCAAATATTGAACTTCGATTCTTAGGAGATCATGGAATATTTGTTGAAATCAGAGGGGATATCAAAGATATCATTATATTATGTGCAAAGTGTCCCAAGGAGTTGGTCTGTATATATTCCATCAGAGACCACAGACCAATATATTTTTTTTGACGAGAAGAGATTCTCTTTTCTAGGCCGAATTTCGGTTTCGAATTCGGAATCGGGGTTTTCACTTTTCATCTATCTCTTTAAACAAGTATTTAACTCCTAATTAATTATATACTGTTAATTTAGAACGATATTTTTATTTAGACTTGGTTCGAGACTTCAGGTATATATCCGCCAATAAACATGAATGTGTCGGATAAGATCGAGCAAGTTGATGAAAATCTTGAGCCGAAATTTTAAACAAACAATTTATAACTGGACGAAGAAAAACAATAAATATACACTTTTGTGACTACTAGTCTACTAGTTATCGAACTTATCATTAGTGTAAATTATTATGCACGTGGTTCTCGTGGTTTGAAAATTGAGTTTCACAAGGAAAAAGTCACAACTAGTTCCACTGACTTTTACCATCTTGTTTAATTTAAAATTTCGTCATAGACTTTTTGTATAATAAGTCGAAATATTTTCATTAGAGCATCTCCATCCATAAAACTTTTTTAAAGTTTCTATAAAACAAAAAATATTAATTTTTAAATCATAGAAAATATAAACCAATTATAACATGACACATGATAAAATGTTCATAAACCTTCAAGAAAAATTCTAGGGGAAATTGGCAATTTACCCCAAAAAAAAGGTCTTCTTGTCCCTATACCC
>OVBJ01000733.1:0-43733 GCA_900406535.1 Noccaea bulbosa | reverse complement strand
TTATTAAATCCGAAATAATTAATTAAATAATTCCAATAACCGGATTTAACCATTTGAATTTCAATTCCAATTGAGTTAAGTTAACCGACCGTGAACCGGCCAGTGTCGACCGACACCAGCTTGGTGTCGATCGACACCTGTTCGACAGGTCGATCCCAAAAGCGACAAAACGCACCATAAACACATAAAATCAACCATAAACACCACACAAACGATTCAGCTCATCAATTAGCACATAAACCACACGAAAAACTCAAGAACAAACCCAGATTCATCAATCGATCAATTCACAAAATTTCCCATCTATAATTACGGGTCTACAGTCACGCACTCACCTTGATTTTGGATTGAGGGAGAAGAAGAGGGAAGAACAAGCAAGAATCAACACCCAAGAACTCCAAAAACTCTCCAAAATCACCCAACTTCTCCAAAATCGCCTAGAACACTTGTTGTCTCGAAAAACGAACCTCTGAAACGCGGCTGAGACTTTTATTCGCGACACTTAGGGCTATATCGCCCAACCAACGAAAACCGGACAACTCAAATCAAACCGAAAGAAAAATCACGATTCTTTGGTTTACGGATGTTACACCCATCGCCGGCTACTCTTCTTCTTCCGCGACCGCTCGTCCAACCCTCCTCCGCCGCCGCTCTCTCTCCCGCAGATCCGCGTTGCTCTCTCCCGCAGATCCGGTGCGCCCTCTCTGCCGCAGATCCGCCGCACCATCTGTGCCGCAGATCCGCCGCGCCTTCTCTCCCGACGCCGCCCTCTCTCCCGCATATCCGCCGCGCCGTCCCGCCGCCCTCTCTCCCGCATATCCGCCGCTCATCCCGCCGGCGTTCTCATCTGCCATCCGCCGCCGCTCATCCCGCCGGCGTCTTCACAGCCATTTAGTAAGTTTTCTCTTTTCTCTGCTTTTTATATAATTAAATCGAATTTTTAGAGTTAATTTTAGATTTATTATGATTGTTTAGTTTGATAATTAAATTGAAACTTTTAGTTTCTATAATTTAATTTGTTTATGTGATTAGATTAGTTTTGTTATTGTTGTAGATTATTTTAGTATTGAATGAAATTTTTAGATTTTGTTAGATAATTAAATTGAAATTTTTAGATTTGTTATATAATTAAATCGAATTTTTAGAGTTAGTAATGATATATTGTTTCAAATTATAATTGTTATATAATTAAAACGAATTTTTAGAGCTAGTTACAAAATCATTTCTAGATTAATTTAGTATTGAATGAAATTTTTAGATTTTGTTAGATAATTAAATTGAAATTTTTAGAATTGTTATATAATTATATCGAATTTTTAGAGTTAGTTATGATATATTATTTCAAATTAGAATTGTTATATAATGAAATCGAATTTTTAGAGTTAGTTATGATATATTATTTCAAAATAGAATTGTTATATAATTAAATCAAATTTTTAGAGTTAGTTACAAAATCATTGCTAGATTAATTTAGTATTGAATGAAATTTTTAGATTTTATTAGATAGTTAAATTGAAACTTTTTGGAATTATTATATAATTAAATCGAGTTTTTTAGATTTAGTAATGATATATAAAATTTGTTTTGTTTGTTAAATTGAAATTTTTAGTTTCTATAATTTTAATTAATCTAGTTTTACACAATTGTGTGATTATTAGAATATTTTTTGACATAATTTTTAAAAATTTGTTACATTATATAAAATGTATAGTAGTAATTATTATTAATTATTAGTGCATTTTTTATTTATATTTGTACTTTAATTATTGTTACTTTTAATTTTACTTTTTAATGTATTGCAGATGGAGCAACAAAACAGTTACCGGGGGTACCTGAGTCAGGGATCCGGTCAGGGAGGTTCTGGAGGTTCCCGGGGTTCCCGTGGTGGGTTCTGTGGTGGTCGTTCCTCTCCCGGTCATGGGAACGCTACTAGTAGTTCCCATGGTTCTACCGTACGGGAGCAGCAGGTACGGGAGGAGCAGCAGCAGCAGCAGCCGGCACGGTCTCGATCTCCATCTCCACCTCATCAGTCAGCCGCGGTTGAGGCCGCTAGAGCTCCATTTTATGCGGCCATTGTGCATATTATATAAGAGCCTGGTCATAATCTTCTCCCTCATCTTCATCCACACCGCCCACCGAAAACTTTCTGGTATATAATTTTTTTTTTTAATAGTTTTTGTTGTATTTTATATTGTACATTTTAAGTTAAAGTGTATTGTTTTATTTTTCAGGTTCACTCATGATTCATCCGTCGCTTCTGCAGTTACGGAAGTTTTTGAAAAGGATTACCAAGATCCCATTGGTCGGTGGAAGGATGTCAAAGAACCCGCTCTCCAACGCTGGTTCTCTACTTTTGTGGTACATTTTAATGTGATTCATATTTACTTTTTTTTTTAAAAAAAATTTGCTGATCACTAACATTATATTATTGTTATTTGATTTTTTTTTTTTTTAAGCGCAAGTATCACTGGGAATCTGGCTTTACCGACACGGTTTACAGGGAGTTATGCGCCAAAGTCCATGATCGGTTGCCTGATATGGTATCTCGGTGGAAGACGTTGTGGCTCGTTAAGGGACATGCAGCCAAGCTACTTCATTTTGACTCGGATGTGTGGAAGGGCTTGGTTGCATATTGGTTGGATCCTGATTACCAGAAAAGGAGTGACAACAGTAAGTCCGCTCGGGGGAAGAGCAAGAATTCTAAACATCGATCCGGCGAATGTCATACGTAGCCCGCGGCCGAATGCCAGTGAGTTTTTTTCTAATTATTTTTTAAAAAATTATTTCTTTTATTTTTTTATTATTTTTGTCAAATCAAAATTATTTTATAGGCCGAGCAACGAGGGGAAACAGAGACCGATTTGCTGGAAGTTCCCGTCGGCCATCACTCTCCCGCTGCCCATCACTTTCCCTCTCGCCCGCCACTCTCCCTCTCGCTCGCATCTCCCGCCGGCCATCACTCTCTCTCCTGTCGGCCATCACTCTCTCGCCCCCGGCCATCACTCTCTCCCTCTCATCTCCGATCACTCGATCTTCTTGTGATAATTAAGGTTAATTTTTAATTAATTTTGTTTAGGTTTGTGTTATTTATTATTTAGTTTTAATTTCTATTTAGATAACATGATATTTGTTAGATAGGGAATAAAATATATTTGGAATTTAGTTAGTTAAAATTTTTAGTTAGGAATTAATGAAAATAAATATATATTTGTTATTTAGTAAAATTAATATTTTGTTTGTTCTTAGTGTGTAATCTTAATGTTTTTTAGAGGTGATAATGAGGCATTCACGTCAAAACCAATACCACCATTTTTTGCCGGATGGGGGGTGGGCAGAGCAGCGGCCAGCAGAGTTCGGAAACCTTTGTTCCATAGACACAGTCACAGCAAGGCGGCTAGCAGAGTTCGGAAACCTTTGTTCCATAGACACAGCCACAGCAAGGCGGCTATTTTCCACCACCTCCTCCACCCCCGCAAGAGGAGCAAACTCCACCACGTTCGCCTCGGCCTTATGCACATCTGACGATGGATGAAATTCTCGCTCTTCTCGGTCGAACTGCACTTACGAAACTTCATCCTGAAAATTTAGATGAAGGTTTGTGGTACGAAATATTTTTAATAATACTATTATATATATCACATATGTTTTTAACATATTAATGAATATTTGCTTTCTGGGTTTGTACAGGTTTGGTGTCGAATGCTCAGTCTCGCGTACCCTTAGCAACATAATCAAAAATTATCTCTCAGTGCCGCATGCGAATTGGACTCAAACAACCCAAGAGATCAAAGATACTTGGTGGAAAATGTTAATATTTAACAATTTGTTTCATTAATATATTAAATTATTGTTGTCTTCTTTAGATTGTTTTTTTAATTATTTGTAAAATATTTTTTTCGGCAACGATATTATTGGGATTCGGGTTTTAATGAGGAGGTTAAGGCAAAATTTGAAAAGAAGGCCATGTTGCGTTTAATCAACACTGTTGCTGATTGGAAAAAGAAGTGGAAGCTGATACTGGACAATGATGCCAAACCGATCTTTATCTTTATCGCACAAGGAGTTTGGGATATATGGTTTAGTTCGGTTCTGGATTCAACCGCATTCCATCGACGTCTCTACGAAGTGCTCTGCTTCCCGGTTGACGGTTGGTCCAGATGGCAAACATGTCGCGATTCGTCACACAGCTGGTCAAACACCTTTTGCGGGAAGACATTTAGAGATGGTAATTTCTTTATTTTATTATTTTAACATTATATTAGTATTTATTAATAAAAAATATTAATATTAATATTGAAGTTGTAGGATGCATGAGATGGTGACAGATGCATTTCGTGAAACCGCAAGTACATTTGGAAATCCTCACAATGTAGCGTATGAGGAACCCAATGCAGATGCAAAATTTTTTTTTGATATGTTAGCAACAGCGGATCAGCCATTGTACGAATGATGTACTAAGGGGCACACAAAACTGTCGGTGACAGCTAGGATGATGACTCTCAAAACTGATGGTAATCAGAGTCAGTTTTCCTTGGACGGTTGGGCTGATCTAATTAAGGATATTTTGCCAGAAAGCAATGTAGCTGCTGATTCTTATTACGACATACAAAAGCTGGTATGTAGCATTGGGTTGCCTTCTCAGATGATAGATGTTTGTGTTGACAATTGCATGATATTTTGGAAAGATGATGATAAGTTGCAGGAGTGTCGAGTCTGCCGTAAGCCACGATATAAGCCACAAGGTTGTGGTCGGAACAAGGTACCTTACCAACAAATGTGGTACTTCCCAATAAAAGATAGGTTGCAAAGAATGTATCAGTCTGAAAGGACGGCTGGATTAATGAGATGGCATGTCGATCATTCGGTTACAGATGGAGAGATTCGGCATCCATCTGACGCTAAACAGTGTAAGTATTTTCAGGCGGTGCACCCTGATTTCGCTAGAGAGAAAAGAAATGTCTATCCGGGTCTTCGCACAGATGGATTCAGTCCTTTTGGTATGTCTGGCAGGTAATACTCTCTATGGACGATAATACTCACTCCTTACAATCTTCCTCCTGAAATGTGCATGCAAAAAGAATTTCTATTCATGAGTATCTTGATCCCTGGCCTGAAACATCTGCGGCGTTCTCTTGATGTTTTTTACAGCCTTTGATAGAAGAACTGAAAGAGTTGTGGTACATTGGAGCTACGTATGATACTTCACGGAAGAGGAATTTTCCTATGCGTGCAGTGCTTATGTGGACAATAAGCGACTTTTTGGCATACGGGATGCTTTCAGGGTGGACTACGCACGGGCGGTTATCTTGCCCGTATTGTCTTGATCGAACGGATGCTTTTCAGCTAAAATACGGAAGAAAGACAAGCTGGTTCGACTGTCACCGTCGCTTCTTACTGCTGAACCATAGATACCGGAGAAACAAACAACTGTTTAAGAAAAACAAAGTAGTTCGTGTTCCTCCTCCAGTGGTCTTAACTAGGGAAGACATTGAAGCGCAAATTGATCATTTTGGTGCACAGAGTACAGCCAGATGTGGCGGCAACTAGCACACTCCCGGAAATATGCCAGATGGATACGGGGATCAACACAATTGGCAAAAGAAGAGCATTTTCTGGGAACTTCCGTACTGGAATGACCATCATCTCAGACACAATCTGGATGTGATGCATATTGAAAAAAATTTATTCGATAACATCATGCATACGCTGTTAAACGTCAAAGGCATAACTAAATTCAGCGTGAAGTCAAGATTGGATTTACCTGATCTTTGTTCACGTAGTGAGTTGCATATTTCAAACGACGGGACTATGCCAGTTCCTATTTTTTAGTTAGGTCCTGCAGAAAAGTCGGCCTTGTTCAGTTGGGCTTCATCTGACGTCAAATTCCAAGACGGGTACATTTCCAATCTATCTAAATGTGTTCAAGGACAGAAGTTTTCGGGGATGAAAAGCCATGACTGTCATGTATTTATGGAACAGTTACGTCCATTTGCATTCGAGGAACTTCTACCTTCATGTGTACATGCAGCAATTGCAGGTATATATTTAAATTTGTGATATATATCGTATATAACATATATATAGAACATATATATATATAGTATATAATTATAGGTAATTAACAACTTATTACCAAACTTTGTAGCGATCAGAGAGTTCTTCATAGACCTTTGCACTCGTACTCTGACCGAAGATGTTATTGCACAACTCCAGCTTAACATCCCTATGTACTTATGCAATATGGAGCAGTATTTCCACCATCATTTTTTGATGTTATGGAACATCTTGCCGTACATCTTCCTTACGAAGCAGAACTTGGTGGCCCAGTTCATTTTTGGTGGATGTACCCGTTCGAGCGATTCATTGGGCATCTTAAAGGAAAAGCCAAAAACTTGGCAACAATTGAAGGATCAATAGTCTCAGGCAGTTTATCTCAAGAAACATCTCATTTTACAGAATATTATTATCCATCGAAGGTGCGCACGCGGAAAAGGGCTCCTAAACGATATGACGATGGCGGAGTGGGCAGATCATATCCATCAGAAGGTGTACCTAACATGTTCTCATCAGTTGGCCGATTAGGTGGATGCATCAAAGAAATTTGGTGGGCAGACGAGAACGACCGTCATAGCGCGCAAACATATATCCTGCTCAATTGCGATGAAATTACCCTATTTGAGATGTAAGTGATTTCATACAAACTAAAAAGAAAATTACTATATACCATGTACATATTCTTGTGACCGATGATATTCTTTTTGAATGCAGGGAATTTTGTAGGCAGGTCCGAGAGTGTATCAACGAGGTTACAGATAACGAAATCAACAAACGCAAGGATCAACACTTTGCAAAGTGGATTAAATCATCGGTACGGGATTATATATATGTTTTGCGTAATTACATATATTTTCATTAGTAAATGACGGTACATTAACTAATTATTCTTTATAATATGTTTTGATTAATACAAGGTTTCTATCGTGATAAATCATATTCGCAGTGGTTCTATGAAGTAATCAAAGGGCCATTATGGAAGGTCACAACTGCTCACATGTATTGTACACGTGGATACGTGTTCCATACCTTCAGCTATGGGAAAAAATGGGCTACGGCAAATTATGGTGTCTGTATTAGTGGTGAGGTCGATTTTTTTGGCGTTACACAAGAAATTATTGAAGTTGAATATCTGGGCATCCTTGGTTTACGATGTGTGATTTTCAAGGGTGATTGGTTCGACCCAACTGTCGGGAGAGGTGCTCGGGAGAACAAGTATAAAACCAACGTGAACCAATCACGGCGTTACAACAAATTTGAGCCGTTTATCCTTGCTTCCCAAGCCGAGCAAGTCACTTTCGTCCCACATCCCCGAGTTAGAACAACATGGATTACTTGGTTATCCATTGTCAAAGTTACTCCACGAGGCACAGTTATAGGGGATCATGATGATCTTCCAATGCAACAAGATCATTGTTCGGTTTAGCGGAATCAGATGAGAACAAAGCCGGACATATCTTATTAATAGATCCCGAGAACCCGCAGGTAATAGATCAACCAACAGATTCTACGGATGACGACGAAGAAAGCGTTCCAGATGAATTCTCCGAGAATGATGAACCAGATGATGAAGAGAATGTACAAAATGAGTCCGACGAGTATTGATTTAAGATGATTTATATATTTATATGTATCTTCCGTATTGTAAAACTTTTATGTGATATTATTAATTAGGAAATGTAATATTATGAAGTTTATTTTCTGGACTGTTTCTAATTAAGTTATGTGGCTTATTAATTTTATTTAGTGAAATTGTTGTATCATTTTCGTTGAAATTGGAAGCATTGAGCTCTTCGACGAATTAGCAACGTATATGTAGTTATTTCGTTGCTATTTAGCGACGCTTTTACGACGACCAGCAACAATAGTTGTATAATCGATGAAACTTCGTGTGTACATTTTAAAAAATATTTACAAAAATGTGGGCTAAAGATCGTTCTCCCGGAAAATGATAAGCACAGTGGAAAACATTTTCCGCCTAACGATCTCTGGGTCTAGATTGATGTAATTTTTGTAAAATTTTCTTGAGCAAGATATGAGAAATAATGTAGAGGTGGGAGAAGTGGGTGATTGAGGTGTGTGGTGGAATGAAAGGGTGTTGGTCCTTTTATAGGGAAATTTATCCGTTGGTAAATTGTTGGTAATTATATCGATTTTCCGACGATTGTGTCGTTAAACGTTGCAGTTAACGACGATTTAACGACGAGACTTCTGTACCTAGTTGTTAAGTCTTTAATTTGTCGCAGAACTAAACCTTAAACCCTAAAAACAGCTTGTTACACACATTTATTCAATTACCAACCTAGCCAATCGACAAATGAAAACATTTTTTATGTTTAATCCAAGGAAATGTAAGTTTTACTGATTGTAAAGAAGATGAACAAAAGTTTCTTATAGTAAAAGGTTTACTATAGGTAATCTTAGCGGGGGTTATTGGGAGATGGATTTCAAAGAATTTGTAAAAATTTTGTAATTTAAGATTTATTCCAAATATTTTGTTCTACTTTTATCTACAACTTCTTTTGTAGCTTTTAGTTCACTTCTTATACTAATAAATGAACGTCTAACGGTTTGGGGCAAATTTAGGGTTTAAGATTCATATTAACGATAAATTTACGACGATTCCTTGTGAAGGCGACGCCAAATCGTGTTATTTGACAACGGTTTCCTCGGATGAAATCAAAATTGTTCACTACGTAGGTCCCACCTAAGAGACGAAATAACGACAATTTGGGACACATCGTCGTCAGGTCGTCGTTAATTATGGTTAATCTTTATTTTAACCTTTGATCATTTAACAACTCTTTGGATACTATAGGAAACAATTTAACGAGGCATTAACTACGTTTTCTCGGGAGTTGTCGTTAAATCGTTGGTAATTAACGACGAATTACCAGCGGCACGAAAAAATGGAAATATTTAATTCTCGCGTGCGGGAAATGAAATTTTTGCGAAACTTGTTAGCGACGAATTCGAATCCTATATATCGGAACTTCACTTTCTCACACTTCCATCTTCCCTCTCTGTCGCTCACATCTCACACTCGCTCTCTCATTCCCTAAACCTCCTGGCCGTCTCTCTTCTCGCTCGCATCTTTCCCGCCGGCCGTCTCTCTCCCTCCCGCCAGCCGTCTCTCTCCCTCCCGCCGGCCGTCTCTCTCCCTTCGGCCATCACTCTCCTGCCGGCCATTACTTTCCTTCTGACGGTGGATGAAATTCTCGCTCTTTTCGGTCGAACTACACTTACGAAACTTCATCCGGAAAAATTAGATGAAGCTTTGTGGTCCAAAATATTTTTAATAATATTTAATTAAATACTATTATATATATATATATATATATCAAATATGTTTTTAACATATTACTGAATATTTGCTTTCTGGGTTTGTACAGGTTTGGTGTCGAATGCTCAGTCTCGCATACCATTAGCAACATAATCAAAAACTATCTCTCTGAGCCACATGCGAATTGGACTCAAACAACCCAAGAGATCAGAGATACTTGGTGGAAAATGTTTGCGGTAATATTTAACAATTTGTTTAATTAATATATTAAATTATTGTTGTCTTTCTTTAGATTGTTTTTTTAGTTATTTGTAAAAAAAACAATTTTCAGCAACGATATTATTGGGATTCGGGTTTTAATGAGGAGGTTAAGGCAAATTTTGAAAAGAAGGCCATGTTGCGTTTAATCAACACCGTTGCCGATTGGAAAAAGAAGTGGAAGCTGATACTGGGCAATGACGCCAAACCGATCTTTATCTTTATCGCACAAGGAGTTTGGGATGGTTTAGTTCGGTTTTGGATTCCAGCGCATTCCATCGACGTCTCTACGAAGTGCTCTGCTTCCCGGTTGACGGTTGGTCCAGATGGCAAACATGTCGCAATTCGTCACACAGCTGGCCAAACACCTTTTACGGAAAGACATTTAGAGATGGTAATTTCTTTATTTTTATTATTTTAACATTATATTAGTATTTATTAATATTAAAATATTAAAATTAACTAAAATATGTAACTGTAAACTATGAAACTGATATATAGGATGCGAGGAACGGAGGTGTGCTCCTTCCATTGACAGCACTTTTTCAGGACACACATACCAGAAAAGATGAGCCCTTTGTATCCCCCAGATCTGAGGAAATCTGGAACGATGTCAATGCGAGGGTGGTCGAGGAGCAAACGCAACTATCTCAACAGTTATCACCTGGCGGTTCAAGTCAGCAACTGGTGGAATTGGAAACCCCGGCAATCGACCGCATTTTTGAGCAGGTGATATATATATATATATATATATATATATATGTCATTATATATACATATATATGTTTATATATTTATATCTTAAATATAGACATGATATTTAATAATTATAAATTGTAGGTTGCCCCAAAGAATAAGGAGAAAGTTATTGGGATGAGTTCTATTCCACTTGTCCCAGTTGCTTCGTCATTTGCTCCGCGACATCGACGTCCTGAGCGCGAGGATGATTCGGTCCAATTGCGGGCCAAGATTTTGACTCTTGAGCAAACCGTGCAAGAAGAGAGTGCAGAGAACGACACCATTTTCGGGATCATGGCTATGCATCGCCCAGAGATTGCAGCGATCTTGATGGACAAGAGACGGCGTCGACAAGCTGCAGCTGCTGCTGGAAGTTCAGGCGGCCCAAGGGAGGAAGAGCTTATAGACGAGCAACGGGATACAACAGCTTTTGCAGCTAGGGTAGCTCAGGCAGCAAGCCGCGAACCCCGGAGTTTGATTAAATATAAAATATTGTTAAATTGTTAAATATTTTCGAATTTCTTATTATTATTATTTTAATTTTTAATATTATTTTAACTTTTTTTGGTTTTTTTTTATCAGTAAACCAATTCGTCATAAATTCGACGTTAATAATAAACAGGTTTTCCTCATTAAATCGACGCAAAATACCAACGATTTAACGACGATCATATTACAAGTAATTACCGATGAAATGTTAACATCCGATTCACATTGAACAGCGGGAAAAATTATTCATAAATCCCGTTACTAATCCGACGCGGTTTCGTCGCTAATTTGCCGTCGAATTAACAACGATTTTTTACCGACTTCTTTTGTCATTGTTTTTCCGATATACATTTTCCTTCGGGTTACTAACGTCTATTTAGCATCTCGTAAATTCGTCGTAAAATTTCCGACGCTTTCACTTTCCTTGTAAATTTGTCGTAAGATTTTCGACGCTTTTACGACGATTATTTGCGTCGAATTAACGATGAAAATTTGTCATCGCTTTTTAACGATGATTTTACGACGATTTCTCATTAATGTCGATAGCTTATCGACGATTTGGAATTCGATGCAAATCCGATGTAAAGGCCCATTACCAACGATTCTACAACATATTTCTTCGTTGCGAAATGCATGTTTTCTTGTAGTGTTTGGATGGAATGCAATGGGAGCTCAGACATTGTTGGCTAATGTGACGTAGACTGGACTGGTGACCATGAAGAGAGGAGATCAACTACCGGCTACTGCACATTTGTTGGAGGCAATATATGGTTGATATATCCATATTTTACATGTTTTTCCTAAGAAGTTGTATATAGTTTTTTTGTATTTGTTGGTTTTGGAGTCTTTAAAGGTTAAAATATCAAAGATTATGCAAAAAAGAGCAAAATAACATCAAAGTATAATCCAGCCAAGTTCCCAAATCAAGAGCATCAACAAAGTTCTAAAAGTCCAATTTTCTTGATTGGACTGAAACGGAGCATCAGAAGTTTAATCATGGAAAAAGGCATTCCCAATGTCCAAAAATTATGATCCTGGTCTTGGTGGATATATAGATAAATGAGTTAGCTGTCACGGAGAAGATGAATGGAGTTATTTTGAGTTTATATTGAAGTGATACACCGAATTTACTCAAGACATGTCCGTCTGGCGAAGAAGAGAAGCCAGCGCAAGACTTGGTGTATCCCTCGACCAAATCCACCTCGGGACGGGACTAACTTCAGTTACCCGAAGTTGACATCCTCGACCAGAATAATTAGGCAATGGCCTCGGCCCACACACTTGCACCGTGAAAGCCCAACCGAAGGAAACTTTCATTTTTCAGCTCTCACTCAACCCTAGACGACCCCCTACCCTATAAATACTTGTTTTTTGCCTCTAAACCTAAGTGTGCCGCAAGAGAGAAAAGAGAGAGAGCAGTGCCGTGCTAAGAGAGAACCATAGCCCACCCTCAAGACCTAAGGCACACCTAAAATCACCACAAATATTTTGTTATTTATTTTTCTGAAGAGTTTTGGATCTAGGAGCTTTCAAGGAGAAGATCTCGCTTTGTGCTTCAATATAGAGAAAAATCATTTACCTTTATCTCTTTAATTTCAGTATTCTTATCATGATATCTGTTATCTCTTGATGTGTTCGTTGCATCATGAGAGAGTAGTTCCACTTGTTAGGTTAAAGGAAATCAATGGTTACATAATATGATTGCATAAGGGATTATCTCATGGTTCTTCATCTTTACTTATTGTTAATGCATTATTACTTTACCGCGCATCTAGTAATCTGATCTAAGGGAAATTGAACCTTGAAATTGTGGCATCATTTGCCGGAAAACTATTTGATGAGCTACGCGTTTTAAGCATCGAAAGTTGATTTAAGGAGTTTAGTGAACTTTATCAAAACCTTATCGATTCATGCATGTCTTCATTCTACAATAACCAACAAAAGCTGAGTCTATTGATTTGTAAGGCATAGTGGTCGCAGCCACGGAAGTGGGAAGATCATACATCCGTGTTTTGTGTTCAAGCCGGTTTTAACTCATATCTCGAGCATTTATATATCATATTATTGCATGTTTCTCTTATTGATTTTGTAATCTTATTTACTTATTGCTTTTCTATTTGACATTCAACACCATCGACAACCATACTTTACTCTAGCTTGATTTCCATGTTTACGTTTTGCAGTGAAATATACATCTCCTTGTGGATTCGATCCCGACTATACTAATTGTGTTGTGCACTTGCAGCTATAACTGGTTGAGTTATTAATACTTGAAGCTTCTAAACCCACCACATCAAGTTTTTGGCGTTGTTGCCAGAGATATTTCTTATATTTTCTTCAAATTCTTCGATTGAAAATTTTTGGACCAAAATAACCCCATATATATATATATATATATATATATATTGCCAAACACCTTTTACATTTTATTTCTTTGGGTTTTTTCGTAAATTACATTTTTTTTCTTTGAAAATGTTATTCCCATAATACATTTTATGCCTCAGTATTGATTTGGGCCAAAACCACTACAGGAAAAATGAATATTCGTAGCGCCCGAAAAACGCTATCTAATGTTTTGATAGCGTTTAGTTAAACGCTGTATCATCGCCCGCAATAATAGGTCAGAGACTTTAGATAGCGGTTTTTGACACTGCAATCGTATTTTTATTTAATATAGCATTTTCTTGTCTGCAGTAGTATATTCTACGATAACATTTCAATTTTGCTATCATTTCTTATCAATCTGGTTTTGAATTTTGAAATTGATTTTTTTAATTCAAATTTTTTATTTTTTAATTTTTAATTCTGAATTCTAATTTTAAAATTTAAATTTCAAAAGACATTCTAATGACAAAAGACAAGCAATAACTGTGATATTAATTTATCATCGCAAAAAACACATTAAATGTATTTGTCAAATTTTTCAAACAAAATAAAAATTTCATCTTCATCTTCATCTTCATCTTCTAGTAGAGTTCCTTTCTCTGCTCCATCAGAATCCTTTCCAAGAGCTTCTTCCACTTTCTGAATGCAAAAGGAAAAAAAACATACAATCATATCAGAATCAGTCACATGAACGAAACAAATTAGTTTAAGTGTGAGGATAACATTCAGAAACTTCCATATCCAATGATCTCCAAATATGTTTGCATTCTTCCCACCTCGAAGACATCAGCTCCAGAAATGTTTCAGCCCACACTTCCTTGCTACCTCCCATACTCAGATCATATGGCACCGAAAAACTGCAAGTGATCAATTCCCAAGACACACTTAGTTATTTGTTTTAGGCAGAAAAGTCACAATCTTGGGTTTGAAGCTCTTACCTAGTCAGCTCTTCTAAGGAGTCCCCAGTGGTACCGTTCCTGGAAAATCTATGAGGTTTAAGGATCACAAAACTGATCAGAAGAAGCTAGAGTTGCAAATGTAAAATAGCTAACCTTTGTACTAGAATTTTGTAGTGGATGAATCAAGTGCTGGATTGGAAAATTTACCCGTTTAAGGTTGGGATGGTAACCTTAGTGTCTTGCAAACAACAGCTAAGATCAATGCATTAAGAAGACTGAGAAGTTTTGGCTTCATCAACTGCTGCTGTGGTGGTATCATTATCGATGCAATCTACAGGAAATGTTAAAGAGAATAGCTTCTGAATCGATTTAAGCTGCATCCCTAGATTGCTTACCTTGCTTTGTTCTACCATCTTTGAACAAACAAAAGCAAGAATGAGATCAGTCCAATTGGAGACGGAAGAACATGAAAAGAGAAATCAGTTTTTGTAAAAGGAACAAACCTTTGGAGGGTCTTGTTCCAAGTCGACAAAGAACAATTTAGGTTCTTAATTCAAGCTGGAACTAACAAACTTGGGCATTCTTCTTACATATATCAGGTAAATCATATCTTATATGACCATAAGCTTCAGATCTTTGAAAACTGGTAAACCCTATTAAAGTGCCAAGACAAAAGCAGGAATCAGATTAGCTACAGACATACCCATTACTCAAGTACTAATCATGTGCGTGAAGAAGAAGAGAACTAGAGCCTAACCTCTTGGATAAGCTCAAGAAGCGAAAGCAAGCGATCTTGTAGCTCAGGCATCTTTCCTCCATAGTCAATCATCACGACTGGTCTCATTCCGGTGCATAATGCCAGCACATCTGCTCCAAGAAACTCGTTTAAGCGTCGCTTACAAATTCAAGCATAAGGAAAATGGAGGTCACGCTAGAATCTAGTGTTATATTTGAACGATCTATGATGCTAAAGTTTCTAATGATACATCTCTAACAGGGAGTGAAAACTGATAAGCCCAGCAAGCCAAATGCAAAAAAAAATTGGATTCATTTA
Organism: Noccaea bulbosa; assembly: GCA_900406535.1. Lineage (NCBI taxonomy): Eukaryota > Viridiplantae > Streptophyta > Magnoliopsida > Brassicales > Brassicaceae > Noccaea > Noccaea bulbosa. The sequence goes on along the minus strand of OVBJ01000733.1, from coordinate 28,573 downwards.
ATTTCAAGGATCTCTAACAATGCAATCAAGCATCATCAAGCTTCAATCGTATACACAATGAGATCTAAAGAGTCAATTTTTGTTTTCCGTTCTATTAAACCCAAATTCCCAAATTGAACCACGAGTCCGGAACAGTCTCAGAAGAGAATGAAAAAGAAATTAATCAGTGAGAGCGGATGACGGAAACCTTAATCTCGGAGAATGCGAGCAGCGCTGAAGCAAGCTTAAGATTACCTCGCCAGATTGAGCGAAGATGCTCATGATGTAGCCCTCGTCCATCCATGGTTGCAAGTCGCCGATCCACAACGAACGGATCTCACCATCGGCTCCTGGATTCTGAGATCCAGCTCCGTAGTACCTAGAAAATTAGCGGGGATCCAAGAAGAAGTTAAACTCGAAATCTCTACCGTACGGAAGCCGATCTGCTCTCGACACAATCGCCGGAGATTGGGCTGTTAGGGTTAGGGTGAGCTGGGTCGGCGGAACAAGAGATCAAGTCCAGCTTCGTCAGACAAGTGGTGGCGAATCGAGACCTTCATCCCACCGACCGGCGACATCTCAAAATCTTCATCTGAGCTTTGAAGGTGATTCACCTCGTTTCCATCGGCGAGAGAAAAAGAGAGAGAGAGAGAAGTCGCGTGAATGAGATTTTTTTTGGTGTTTCTTTTTTTTTATCCGCTTCTTTTTTGAGTAAGTATTTAGCCACTGATTTTTCTACCTAAGCATAGACTAGAATACGACCAACAAAAGATAGCATTGGTATTTTAAAACTGCTATCTTAAACTAAGCTTTATGTCAAAGCTAGCATAAACGTACAAAACATTATTTTTTATGCCAGCTTTACTACATTGTAGTGTATAGCCCATTTCATTCCTTGTTTATAAACTTCATGCCCATTACCATTTGGGTCAAATATAATTTTATCACTAGAAGTGGACTAGAAGCAGGGCTGTTGAAATTTTTGATAAGTAAAATTTAACTATTTATATTATAATTATGTAAATAATAATATATTTATGATATATAATGATGAATTATATTATTTGATTATCTAAGTATAAGATAAAATAAATATGTGATCATTTATGTTGTTTTTTGGTGAGTTACAAATTGTTATAACTAGGGATTGTACCCCCCGCGCAAGCGCGGGGTCGTTATGCCAAATTGTTGTTTTTCCATCATCTTATATTTTCCAGTTTTGGTTCCTCACTGTATAAAGCATACATAATACATCCAAAACCTAAAATAAAACATCTATAATTAATTTCTTCCAACTCAGTGTTCATTTTCTGCAAATCCTCTCAATACTTGAAGATAATCATGGAAATTCAAATTCACAAAGGAAAACAAACAATACGTGTTTAAAGCCACTAAACCATCAAACTATTGAAAATCAAATACAAAACAGTAAAGTTTAATTAACTTCTTCAATAACAACCTTAGACCTAAAACACTATCTTAATACTGTCTTGAGCTAGACTCATACAAAGAAACCACCATTTCATAGATATGCGTCAAGGTTGGTTGATTAAATGGTGGTTAATCAGTACACATAAGTCCAAGTTTTATCACTTGCTTAACTTTGTCCGACGTTCTCTCGTCAATCTAATATTTTCATCAATCACTCTCTCTAGATTATCCTTATAATGAACTGTTTTATACTTTCGATATCTCCTTTCCGAATCTTGTTGTTCCTCAACAGGTCTTTGATTTGTAATCATATCCAAAAGAAACAATCCAGAGTTGTATATATCTGTAAATTAATATAACAATACAACGAACAACATAGTTAGCTTTTGTAACCATTAAAATTTTCAATAGTTTCAAGAAGAAAGAGCGTTACTTGTTGATGAGTTGTCTCCATCTCCATTCTTGATTTGAGAAATCAATGGTTCTTGATTGCAATCAGATAACAAAACAATGGTTGTGCTGAGATCAAATGTAATCTGAGGTCATTAATCCGATAAATAAGTAATACCTTCTATAACTCCCATAACCACTCTTAATCTTCTTCTCCATGATGAAGACGATCAAGAATTTAGCCAACGCTCAACATTTTCTCCATTAGTCAATTCTGTAACCAAAAGCTCTCAAGTTTCTGCTATTACACCAACCCAAAACTCTCACCAGATTCTTGTTTCTTAACTTAAACCCGCCTCGCATAGTCGCATTCTTTTCTCTTTCCAAACCTTCTCCGTGTAACCCTCAATCTTTGCCTCTGTCCGTTTCTAACGTTCCTATGAAGATATCGACTCCATTGCTCTTGCTCACAAGCTTTGATTAGAAAACTCATCGGTGGCTGCATCGAGCATCGCGGTCTCGATGTGAACTTGTGGCTTCTCCGGAAAGTTCTTGGTAAGTAATCAGGTCTTCGCTGAGTTGCTGAGATGAGCGGTGTAGATGCTAGTCATAAAAAGTGGCGTAATTGAGGACATTAAGGATTGCGACGTGTCAGTTTCCTATTTTAAGGGAGAAGAGTAAGAAGAGTGGTAAATCGGAGATCCTGAAGGAGATGATATGTGGTTGTGTGTGCCGTGTGAGTTTGAGTATTTATAGGCTAAGGGTGATTTTGTAGGTAACGGTTTTGAGCAAACGATTGGATTGAAGAAGCGGAGCTAAAAGAGAGTGGGAGAAGGCGTTACTTTTTGACAATTGTAACGGTCCGTGATCTTTGTGAGAGACTGAGTGATGGCCGGAACGGAAGGAAAACAGTGGGAGGGAGGTGGAAGGAGACGACGAAGTTGAGGTTGTTGTGTTGGGCCTGATATGGGCCAGCACCAATTGATATTCGAACGCCATGTTAATGCATTGATAAATCACAGATATACAAACTGATATCTTTATCTTAAAAGAAGAACTAAACAATGTAATTGATGGTGGGGTCCACTAAATGGGTGATTTTGCCTATGTGGATAGCTTAAGAGGAGAGAACACTCTCTTATTATATATAAGATTTTATGCTAGTTTCTAATTCGTGCTACCCACAGCATGGGATATTGTTATCTTTTGAGAGAATCTAAACTTTTAAGTTGACATTGTCATACCTTAATCACTTTTTTGTATTTTGATATTAAAAATGTTTTGATTTAATATTAGGCTAACTGATTTCAAAAAGAGAGTTGTTTTCTAAAACATTTAAGGAAGTTGAATTTGATGCAAAGAACAAATGTTACTCGTACTGCCGACATCACGGGAAGTTGTGAACTTTATTTCCCCAAATTTTATGATTTTATAAAGTACAAAGTTGATAATCTTGTGTTAATAAATTAAACTTTCGCACGGGTCAATAATGTATAATGAGTACTTACAAAGTACAATATTTTTTTCTCTAGATCCAATCTTTTTATTTTCTTTCTGTCTCTCCAAAAAGACCTGGATCTAAAAGAATGTTGGTTATCACTTGTGATGTTGCTAACTTTTGAGTTAATTAAATATGTGAATACAAATTGTTATAGTTTCATGTTTCAGATGATATGGAGATGACATAATTAATCAATGGAAATTCAAGTTATAAAGAATCATAATTATTTAAAACGTATTGGGTCTGTTGTTATTAGTTGTGTTAAAATATTACGAAACCCAAAACGATAATAATCAGCGTGGGCCTTTGTTGTTTGTAAACGACATTAATCGATGTTGTAATTTTTGTTAAGAAAACTTTAAGTATTCATATTGTAATTATGTAAATAATTATTATTATTGTTGCATGGCCCTGCTACAACACGGGTTGTTGCATCTTATAAATAAACATTAAAGTATGTTAATTAAGTGAATATGAAAATTATTTAGTCATATATATGTTTAATTTAAAGTTAAGATAATTATTGAATCCAAGTTATCACTAACGTTTTTTATTAAAGAGAACTAAACCGTCTCCATCGATATTAATTTTTTTTGTTAGTGTGAAGCTCACTTTTAAAAGAGAAATTTGGCAATTGGGGTCAAGAAAATTTGGCAGTTGCCGTTGCCACCGCCACCAGCAGGACAAGGAGCAAGACCTCGAGTCAATGTAGTGGGCACACATGGAGGTGTTGAACCGATCGCTGGTATGTTATTCCTTCTTACCTTTTGTGTTGTTCATTGAGAGTTTTGTGTGGAATGCGACTAGCAAGCTTAGCGTAGTACCAACCGTGTATGATCGGTTTTGGTTGGGGGAGTAGCCGCCCACACATTGTTTGACACAGGAGCTACGCATAGCTTTGTGTCTCCGACGCTCCCAAAGTGTTGGACCTTTGAAGGCGTTTTTGTCTCAAAGGCAAAGGTGATCGAGACAGCCGGAGATGAGAAAATGAAGTCTCTCGGGGTTTATGAAAAAGTACCTATAGTAGTGCTTGAAGGTGTAGAGTTGCACGGAAATCTTGTAAGGATGGAGTTGAACCACTACGAGGTGATTCTAGGAATGGACTGGTTGACTAAGCACAAAGTTGTGTTGGATTGTCCGCGAGCTCGAGTACACATTCCAAGGATGGAAGGGAAGTTGGTATTCCAAGGGATCAAGAAACTTTCGGAAATCTCCATTATCTCGATGCTGCAAGCAGAGGAGCTTTTGGAGAAAGGTTATGAAGCATATCTCGCCACCATTACTATGAAGGAGAAAGAGTCGACACCGGACTTGAGTACAGTACCAGTTGTGGTGGAATACGAGGATGTATTCGCACCGTTGACGGGACCACCGCCGCACCGAGGTGATCCGTTCACGATAGAATTGGAGCCTGGAACTAGGGGTGGGCGCGGGGCAGGTACTTGCAATATTTGCTATATTTGCGACCCGCCTTGCCCCTCTCGATTTTCTCTAAAACCGACCGCGATCCGCCCCGCCCCGTTCAAGTACTTGCACTTGCAAGTAATTGGTAAAAAATTAACTATTTGCAAATAACCCGACCCGCCCTGCCCCGTTAAGTTTGTTGTGTTGTTGGGCTATATTTGGTGGCTTAGAAAAAATTAAGGTTAGAAAATCTGATAACAATTATTATGGGCTTGAGTTTAATAAACATTTGGGTATTTATTTGGATTTTAAACAATATTAAACGGGGCGGGTCAAAACGGGGCAAATATCAGAATAAAAATTACGACTTGATATTTGCCCCTCACTTGCAAATAATAATATTTTCCGACTTGTTACCTGACTTGCTACAAACGGGTACTTGCTTTGACAAGGCGGGTACGGGGCGGGTCACGGGTTTTGAGCAAATAACGGGTACTTATGCCCAGGCCTACCTGGAACGACACCTATATCGAGGGCACCTTATCGTTTGGCACCAGCAGAAATGGCTGAACTTAAAAAGCAGCTAGAGGAGTTGGCTGACAAAGGTTTTATCCGACCGAGCAGTTCACCGTGGGGAGCGCCAGTGTTGTTCGTCAAGAAAAAAGACGGAAGTTTCAGACTTTGTATCGACTACCGAGGATTAAATAAGGTGACGATGAAGAATCGGTACCCGTTACCAAGGATTGATGAGTTGTTGGACCAACTCCAAGGAGCATCGTGGTTTTCCAAGATAGATTTGGCATCAGGTTACCACCAGATTCCGATCGCCGAGAATGATGTGAGAAAGACAGTCTTCCAGACACGTTATGGCCATTATGAGTTCGTTGTTATGCCTTTTGGATTAACCAATGCGCCAGCAGCCTTCATGAAGTTGATGAACAATGTTTTTTGGGAGTATTTGGACAAGTGTGTTATTGTGTTCATCGATGACATTTTAGTTTACTCAAAGAGGAAGGAAGAGCATGAGTGGCATCTGCGAGTGGTGTTGAATAAGTTAAGAGAGCAGAAGTTGTATGCAAAGGCGAGCAAGTGTAGCTTTTGGCAGAGAAAGATCGGATTTTTGGGCCATGTTGTGTCAGAAGCTGGGGTAGCTGTTGACCTCGAAAAGATAACCGCCATTACCAATTGGCCGACTCCGGAAAGTGCTACTGAGGTTCGTAGTTTCTTGGGATTGGCGGGTTATTATCGAAAGTTTGTGAAAGGATTTGCAAGTATGGCTAAACCGTTGACAAGGTTGACCGGGAAAGACGTCAAGTTTGTTTGGTCTGAAGAGTGTGCGAAGAGTTTTGAGAATCTGAAGGATCACTTGACCCGTACGCCTGTGCTTGTGCTACCAAGGCCAGGATTACCGTATGTGGTGTATACAGATGCGTCGAGGACGGGATTGGGATGTGTGCTTATGCAAGAAGGGAAGGTGATTTCTTATGCGTCAAGGCAGTTAAGGCCGAACGATGTTAACTATCCGACGCACGACCTGGAATTAGCTGATGTGGTTTTTGCTCTCAAGATATGGCGTTCTTATTTGTACGGAGAAAAGGTACAAGTGTTTACGGACCACAAGAGTTTAAAGTATATCTTTACTCAAGGATATTTGAATTTGAGGCAGCGGAGATGGACCGAGTTGCTGGCTGATTACGACTTGGAGATACTGTATCACCCCGGGAAAGCTAACCAAGTAGCGGACACCCTTAGTAGGCGTAAGGCAGAAGTTTCTGAGGGAAAAGAGGTGCATGAACTTGTTGCTACTTTGTCTAGTTTGAGGTTGTGTGCTATGTCTATTGATGGGGAATTACTTGGGTTGGAAGCCCTTGACCAAGCGGATTTACTTTGGAGGATCCGAGAAGCGCAGCAAAAGGATGATAAGTTGCGGAAATTGGTTGACAAGGGAGTTGTCGGTTACCGCACTGCTGCAAATGGGGCTTACTTGTTCAGTAACAGAGTATGTGTGCCAGACAACAAGGATTTGAAGGATGAGATCTTGCGTCAAGCTCATAATTCGACATTTTCGATTCACCCGGGAAATACGAAGATGTATCGGGATTTGAAGCGCTACTACAATTGGGACGGAATGAAGCGAGACATCTCTGTGTGGGTTTCTCAGTGTTAGACATGTCAGATGGTTAAGGCAGAACGCAGAGTGCCGAGTGGGTTACTGCAAGACTTACCAATGCCCGAGTGGAAATGGGACATGGTGACAATGGATTTTGTTACCGGATTACCAAGGACGACTGGAAACAAGGACGCGATTTGGGTGATTCTGGATCGACTCACCAAATCAGCTCATTTTCTCGCCATCAAGAAAATGGATGGGGCAGATCAGCTAGTGCAAAGGTACTTGGATGAGATAGTGAGGCTACACGGAGTGTCTGTGAGCATAGTGTCGGATCGTGACCCAAAGTTCACATCAAACTTCTGTTAAGCCTTTCAAAAGGCTTTGGGCACAAAGGTGCATCTCAGTACGGCTTATCATCCGCAGACTGACGGAGAATCCGAGCGGACGATTCAGACGCTTGAGGATATGTTGAGAGCTTGTGTGCTAGATTGGGAAGGAAAGTGGGGAAAGTACCTCCCATTGCTGAAATTTGCCTATAACAATACCTTTCACTCAAGTATCGGAATGGCTCCATACGAGGCTCTGTATGGGAGACCATGTCGCACCCCACTGTGTTGGACCGAAGTGGGGGAGAGACGAGACTTAGAGCCTGAGATGATTCAAGAAACAGTAGAGCAAGTTGAGTTACTAAAAGAAAGGCTTAAAGAGGCGCATGATCGTCAGAAAAGTTATGCGGATCAGCGTAGAAAAGATTTAGAGTTTGTAGTTGGTGATGCTGTGTACTTGAAAATGAGGACGTTCCGAGGAAGCGATAAGAATCGCAAGTTGAAAAAGTTGAAGCCAAGGTTCATGGGGCCGTATAAGATCATAGAGAGGATAGGGGCTGTTGCCTATCGGTTGGACTTACCACAAGAGTTATCAGATTTTCATGATGTGTTTCATGTGTCAGTTTTGAGAAAGGTGGTAAGGGAACCAGAGATGATCTTAGAAAAACCGCCATTGGACGTGGGCTGAAACTTGACTGTTATTAGTAAACCAGTGGAAATCTTTGACCGTCGAGAAACGGAAGTTCATGGAAAGAATGTTAAGTCGGTTAAAGTATGTTGGGAAAGAGATAGTATTCGAGAAGAGACATGGGAGCCAGAGTCAGAAATGTTAGATGCATACCCCGAGCTCTTTAAGGACAAGAGTGGACTTACGGGAACGGATTGAATTCGAGGACGAATTCATTTTAAGCAGGGGAGAATTGTAACGAACCCATTTTCTAATGTGGGCCAATAATTTCTGTGTAATTAGAAGCCCAAGTTGGCCCAATCTCCATCATAACTTAATAAACCTAACTCTCCTCTTCTCCACTCCATTTACAGCCACCGACAATTGAGAAAGAAAGAAAGAAAAAAAAAAAAAGAAGAGATTGAGCAAGATAGAGATAGAGAACTCTCGTGAAGGAAGAAGAAGAAGAGAAGAGAGAGGAAGGAAGGAAGGAGAAGAAGAGAAGAAGAGAAGTGAGAAGGAAGAGGAAAGAGGGAGATCGTGAGAAGGAGAGAGACGTACCGGAGTCCCCTGTCACCGATCTACTCCACCGGACCACCACCATCACCGATCTGTTGCTTCTAGTCATCGTTGTGGTCCCTGTTTCGCCGTGGGTAAGTAGATCTATTTGAGTTGTGTGGCTGCTCCTTCTGCTGTGAGTTAGCTTCAGGTTGTAGCCGTCTATTCTAGTTCCATTTCGACCCGAGAATCAAGGTGAGGACTGGCGTGGTATACTTCTCTTATATTTATAATTATCGGAGATTGAGTAGTCCATTGTTAATACATGTATACCTGCGTGTATCTATTTGAATACACGTATTTGTGTGTTGTGTGAACTTGATATAAATTATATAACACCAAGTAATGTTATTTTATCGTATTGAGTTGTTGAGTGTTGAACCTAGTGATTTAGGTTGTTTAAACCGAATTTGGTTGCTTGGTGTGTGAAAGTGTTTGCGGGGTGATTGCATTGTGTGAGGGATATCACTTGTGCGGGTTTGGGTTTAAGCTTTAGGCTTGTGAGCCGGTTTTGCCTGTGTGTTAATATAAGTGAGATTGAGGAGTCTCTTGCTTATGTTTGTGTGCTGGATATGGGAGATTGAGGAGTCTCTTCCATAGTCCATCATCGGTGGCTTGACGAGCCAGCTGTCTTGAAAGAGAGGCAGGCGTCTTGATATAGAGACGGAGCGGGTGGCTGCTATATGCCACGGGGTGTGCGCCGGTTTTGGGTGTGGTTGCACCCGGTTCGGAACAGGTGTCATTTCCTGTTGCGTGAATGTCTTCGGACTTGTTTGTGCTGCGTGTATTAGCTTTAGACTTTCGTCTGTGGTGGTTATGATTATACGAGTTGTATATTGTGGGTCCCGTTGGACCTGCCCTCACTGAGTAATCCCAATTACTCACCCCTCCTTCTTGCAGGTGAGCATGGAGGCATATCCGAGTAGACTTGGCTTGGTGATGGTTTTGGGGAAATCACAGGTTTTGTTAAATATTGTTTAAATTATGTTTAAAATGTGGTTTTATGTGAAACGGTGTTTATAGGTTATGTGAAGTTGTTTTGTGAATAGGATTCGGTCTTTTAAATCCAGTTTTATAAACTCCTATAAGATGGAGGTTGTATGATGATTTGGCTATCATGGTTTTGTATAATCTTTTGAGAAACGATCCTTGGGATTAAAGTGTATTGAACTAGCTAGTGTTTTCTTGTGGCGGAAGTTAATACACTGGACATGCCGTTTTGGTTACGTAAGAGGCGGGTGTCACAATTTTTTTCTTTATGTCTCTCTGAAAAAGATTCGGATAAAAAAAAATGTTGGTTCTAACCCGTGATGTATTCATCATTCCACCCCACATGATTTATATCTTATACAAAAAATGTTTTGTATTTTTATTAGCCCTAAAATTTTCTCCACTTAAGAATGGAAAACATGTTCTTACCTGTAACCGTAAAATTTTCTCCAATTTAAAACAAAAAGTATGAAAAATATGTTCTGACCCGTAGCCCTAAATTCCAGCAGAGTTCTATTCTTTGTATTTATGTAATAATTTTTTTTGTTACGAATTCCTCACCACGCAAAATCTTTCTTAATATTGCATTTAAGTTTCAAATATCGAAAAATGAACTGATTTTTTTTGTTAATATTTTGAAAGATCTTTGCTTTTATAATTTTCCTAACTCGCAAAGATCTGATTATTAATATTATGTATTTTGATTAATAATTGTTGGTGAAATAATAGTTTGAAAGGTCAATAAAATGTGTTTTTAAAGTCCATTTTGATTTTAACCGCAAAGTGAAGTCAGTGAAATCAACTATTTTAAATTTTTTATTTTTTGCAATATATAAATTTAGATTCTCAACCGCATAAACAGAAGACTAAACCATTGTGAACCAGCTATGACCGATTAAGGGAACAATGGCTGTTGTGGTCTTCTGCGAGCAAAATGCATCTACTTTACCCCCGTTATAACATGAAATTTGTTTTCGATTTTCTTTTAAATCAGAAAGTTATGAAATGTCGACATAACCCTCAATGACTTTCCAATATTACCGACCCAACCGATAAACTATTCACCCATTAAGACCCGCCCCAACTGCAATCGGGTCGAAGTAAATTAAACGAAGAAAACCCACTCTCGAGTCCCATTTTATCCCGTATAAACCTCCCTCTCACTTTGTTCCTTTGTTCCTTTCGCTTTGTTCCTCCATCTTTTGTCCCCCTTTTATCACAGTTCGTGTTCCGCTCAATCGATTACACTCCTCAAATCCTGCATCCTATTGGAGTAGAGATTTACGATTCCTTCGGGAAAAGGTGAGAACCCGAGAACCCTAATTTCGGTTATGAAATGGAGATATTGGGGAATTGGAGAATTCGAATTCGATGTTAGGGAATCATGGTTACAGAATCGATTAGGTGCGGAAATTAGAGAATTCGATGTTAGGGAATCAATGGGCTTCCGGAATCAATTGAGAAATTGTGTTCTGATCGGTAACAGAGAATTGGGCTCGGGAGTTATGGAATTCGAGATTATGTGTGGATATTATGGTTCATGTGTTGAAATTATTTATATTTGTGCAGAAATGCCTCGTACGAAGCAGCAAGCGAGGCGTGGTCCATGTCCGGCGTTGATAAATGAAGAGACAAGGTGAGAATAAGAAGAAGAAGAAACTGAAGTATTACAGCCTTTGAATATGTACTTCAGTCCTTCCCACTATAGGGGAATAACGAAGATTGCGACACTCTGCTTCATTTACAAGGCGGTGGAGAAGATAAACACACTTGATGCAGACGAGAAGCGATGGTTCCACGAGCATCCCCAATTCAGACACTTTTTCCACATGCCGTTAGAAAAACACCATAGGATGCAGGCAATGTCCATGCTTACTCTCAGGGCTGCTTGTACGGAGAAGAAGAAGGAATGCTGGTTTGTGGTTAACGGCGTACCAATTAGGTATTCCTTGAGAGAGCAGGCTCTGATGACGGGAATGTATTGCCATCCGTATCCAGGGTCACTTGATACCTTGTGCAGCATGGATTTTGTGAACCAGCACTTTGTAGGAGTGAAAAGAGTTACATACGCAAAGGTTGAGAAGAAGCTGCTGAGTATGGGACGTTGTGTTGAGCGTTTGCAAATGGCTGTGTTGTATTTTCTCTCCAGTGTGATTATTGGTCAAAAATGGAAAGGGGTCGGAGCACCTTCTGTAGAGCCGTTCTTCTTAAGAGCCGTGAATGATCTTGAGCTGTGCAGGACATTTCCTTTGGGAAGATTGGCGTTTGATGCGAATATGAGGGACATATTCCACATGCTTGACCATTTAATTGAGTTCCAATTCCTCATTGGAGTTTTCCTAGTTTCATAACTTCTTTGGAGGTAAGTTTTTGTTAATTTTGAAGTTTAGATTACTCTTGTTATGGTAAATGTAGTGAATTGAATGAAAGGTTTTTTTTTTCTTTTTTTTTTTCTTTTGTAGCTTCTGCCGTATGAGGCGATTCCATGTCTGAAGAGAGCATGTCGAGATGAAGTTATAGGAGCTAACCGTGAGTGTCCAAGGATGTGCAAGATGAGGTTTAAACCAATTTCTATGAAACGTTGGCCCCTTTACGAACTGAATGAAGTATTAGGTACATCAAAGGTGAGAAACAAATACAAAAATGGTTTATGGAAATTTATATTAGTAGAAACTACATATGAATTTGCGGTTGTAGTGGATTGTGATTGTACCTATTTTGTTGGCAGGACATTGACAGTATTTTGGAACCAACAGTGTATGAGGAATTGTTGTTGGCTCGAATCATGAATGGCTTAGACGAGGACGATGATGCCATTGATCCCATTGTTGATGGTTGGAAGCAGCGTCTAATGGTTGAGAAGAGGCGGATTTGTTTTGAAGAGATGTATAAAAAAGATGTTGCTGGCCGTGCAGGAGAATACGCCGAAGAGGCAGAAGAAGCTGAGAACGATAATCTGCGTGGAGGAACTGATGTTCCAGCGAGTAATGCTCCAACGACTGAGGTTCCAGCGACTGAGGGAGGAGCTGAGACTACGTCTTCGGTTAAGAAGATAGTGCTAGAAGAAATGGAAAAAGGATTTACGAAAATTTGTGATCATGTGGATAATCTGTTCCGTAACATGGATTCAAGAGTGAAAGAGGTTGAGAAATTTGTGAAAGAGAGAAGATGAGATGGTTCAGAAGACGGAGTTGGAGTTCGAGATGGAGATGGAGTCGGAGATGGAGGCTTGAGAAGTGAAACTGGAGTTGGAGTTGATGGAGATGGTGGTCGTGGTGGACCCTCGGAGATGGAGGTGGAAGCAGAAGAAGCAGAGGGAAATGGTGACGGTTTTGAAACGGAGGAGATGGAGGTGCAAGCAGAAGCACCAGAGGGATATGGTGACGGTTTAGAAACGGGGGAGATGGAGGTACAAGCAGAAGTAGCAGAGGGAGAAACCGCCGAGGAGATGGATGTGCAAGAAGAAGAAGAAGAAGAGGAAGAAAAGCAGAGGTATGTGAACGGTATGCTTGTAGTCGACGACGAGCCTTTGCTTGTGTCCGGAATGAGATGTAGTGAAGTGAGGAGGGTGAATGGAAAAAGGTACAAATTTCTCAACAAAACGGAGTATTATCCTTCTTCTCAGCCTGGTCTTCACATTTTGTATGCCCGGAATTCGAGGAAAAGGGAACGTGGAAGTACAAAGACCGGAGGTGGAAATGTGAAGGGCAAGCCTCTTTGGAAGTAGCTTTGGGTAACTTTTAACCATGTGTTTTGTTTTGTGGTTTTTAGGGGTGCTTAAGTTGAACTCGGTGTTTTGTTTCGTGGTGTTTTGAGCTATGTGTTATGAACTATGTTTTTGTTATATCTTAATGGAACTATGTGTTTTGTGATGTTTTGAAGTATGTGTTTTGTTTCAATTACTATTTTGATTAGTAATTTAAGGAAATTTAAACAAGCAAATAGTCATTAAAAGAGTACATTCATTCAAAGAGTCATTATACAAAGCTTAGAGTAGAGTGATTTAAAAAAAACAACACAAACGAGTCATTATAGTACAAAAACAACACAAACGAGGGTCATCGGAACCCGTCATTTCCCCAAGGTAAGCTCACACAGATTCTTGCTCAAGAGGTGATCAAGTTGTGCCTTCAGATTTGCAGTGTCCCTTTTATTGTGCTCAAGATCGCAGATCACCTCACGCATCAGCAGCTCCTGCTTCTCATTCTCATCCTTGAGATTTGCAGAATATCTTTTATTCTGGTCACGATCGCAGATGAGCTCACGTATCACCTGCTCTTGCTTCGCAACCTCAGCCTTGAGATGTCCAATCTGCCATTTATAGGCAAAAAGATCAGAGGTGAGCTCATGCATCTATTTCTCCTGCTTTTCATTCTCAGCCTTTAGACAAACAACCTGCTCCCACACAACTTCATCCCACCTTCTTCGATAGTGTAGCCAATTATCAAACTGCGATAATCCAATCTAATTCAAAATCCCCAATTTTATACCTACAAATCCAACCTAAAAACCAAAAGTCGATGACATACCTTGTGCTTCTCGCAGAGTATGTATCTTGTGCCGTCAATGATTTGCTGGACCAATTTGTCACCACATGGACACCACCTCATTACGCCATCACAGTAAGAGTATGCTTCAACCCGCTCAATGTGCGTCCTCAAAGCTTTCTCTTCGTAGACATTAGGATCATTTGGGTCCATGTGAACTGTCAAAAGAGAAATTCGACCAATTCGTAGACTATTAAGAGCAATTTAAGCAATTGAGAAACCGAGAAGTGGAAGAAGGGGAGTTACCGTCGCGGCGCGAGGGAGGAAGATGTGGAAGAAGGGAAGCCAAGAAACCCTAATTTTTGTGTGAAAATGGGGAAAATGAGATGGTTCACGAGAGAGGAGAGAGAAGAGAAATGATAATAGGTGGAATATATAGGGGAATAGTCGAGGAAGAAGAAAAAAATAAAAAGGGACAATTTACGACAATATAAGACAAGGCACGCGGACAAAAACAACTCTGAACTGCCGCCAAAACAACCCCAGTGTGACACGTGTCACAACATATTACTCAGAGTTGTACCCAAATTATCAGTTGTACCTCTCTCTTCTTAGTTGTATATTGTCAATTTAAATTTGTATGTAGTTGTACCTACATTTGAACAAGCATTTTAAAGTTGTACAAACTGTTATCTGTACTATTTTAACTTCCTTAACGTATTTATGTAATAATATTCGTGAAAAGTTTTCGTATAAAAAAAACACAACAATTGTTGGTCTTTATTAGCTAAATGACCTTCAAAGTATATGGTGGAAGATGGTAACTTTATAATTTCAGCTGAACTTATAATAAAATTTGCAATTATGTTACCATTTATCATGTTACCATTATTCAAACATTAGAATTTCCTCCCCATTTATTTTGTTACCATTAAATTTTTAATTTAAACATTATCCATTCTTCAGTAATCATTAAGCATTAAACATTACACATAAATACGTAATGAGTTCATTTTTAATTTTTAATTTAAAATTTAAACATTACACTTAAAACAGAGCATTTATATTACAAATTCCAAATGAGTTCCAAATTAAAAAAAAATTCCAAATTGAAATAAAACATAGCATCAACCGAAATACCCGAAATCCACCAACAAAGTTAAAACCATTATTAACTGTAGGTTCCCCGTCACTATCATCTCCGGAACTATCATATCCTTCACTGTCATCATCGCTGTCATCTCCATCGCTTTCGTCATCTTCATCACTGTCGTAATCTCCATCACTATCTCCACTATCAATGTTTTGGCTTCGAGTCCAATCGCCCAAGTCTTGATTAGGCCTAGGCTTGTTACTAGTTTTTCTCCGGCGCCGTCGACGACGACGTTCTTGACTCGATGGAAACCGAGTTTCTTGGTTTCTTCCTTTGTTCTCTTTCTTCTTCGGCGGTGTGACTGTAATTTTCTTAATATCTTCTGGAATACTCCACAACGACCTATGAGGCATACAATAGATTGATATGTAATATGCCAGCAGCCACATCTCCATCAAGTAATATTTTGAACATAGATCATGGAAATCTATGTCAGCACTTCTATCCTCAGACCTTATCAGTGCTATAACAGCAGCAATAGCATGAACACAAGGATACTTGTCAATGTCAAAGCGATTGCAGATGCAACTTTTCTTATACAAACTAACCACGTGATGAATCCCTTTCTCATTGACAGAATACTCAAGCGTGTAGGAATTCACCTCACTTACGTTTAGTTTTGCTGCAACTTGACATCGATCATGCATAATGTTCTCGACCAGAGGCACCAATTTCTTTGCTGTCGAAACAGAGGCAGCTTCTTTCCTATGGTCGTTAAACCAACGTGAAAATGTCTTCAATATCTCGTCAAACATAGGAAGTATAGAGTACTTCCTAGCTTTCCTGAAGACATTGTTCATGGACTCAACAACGTTGCTTGTGTCAACATCATACGTAACTCCCTTAAATAAGCATCTTGCCTATTTATCTGTCTCTACATGCTGATCGAGGTACACGGCTGCGCCGGGATTGCGACTCCGGAAATCGCTAAAACAGGGCCAAAACTCACCAACAGTGTAGATCTCTGCACACTTTATAAAATGTTTGGCGCATTCATCTTTGTTGATGTTAACGCTTCCCTTCCCATTTTGTGACAAATGGTAGATACAATATCCATGTTCAGCAGAAGGGTACACTTCCTTTACCGACTTGATGATGCTTTGATGTCTGTCATAAACAAATACCAACTCAGGACTATCCGCTATAACAATCTTCAGCATTTCGAAAAACCATCCCCAACTTGCATGATTCTCGCTATCAATAATCCCAAACGCAAGGGGATAATGGTGATGATTAGGATCTTGAGCTGTGGCAAAAACAAGCATCCCTGGGTATGACGTCTTACGAGAAGTTGCATCCACAATATAGGAACTTCCCATTTGCATCCAGCTTCACGTTTGTTACAGTTCCAGGGTTTACACTCTCCAGCATGTAGAAATAAGAATGGATAAGCTGATAACTTTCTTCAGGGTTGCCGCGCACATCATCACGAGCTCGATGCTTCCCTCTCAATGCTGTGGAGTATGAAACTTTCACACCCATTCTTCCTTGAACAATATCCACAATGTTTTTGGGAGATGGAGTATCAAAACTACCTGCATAATCTTCATTCAGAATCGCAGCAACTAGGCGTGGTGTGCCTCTGCTTTTTTTCATGCTTGTACTCGCACTCGCTCGTGAGCATTTATGCTTGCCCGTGTAAACCCTCACAAAAAAAGTTGATTTCGGAACCTGTGCTGCTCTTAAGTACCAGCCACAACCTTCTTTCGCTTGACTGTATCTTACAACATAACGCTTTCTATCAGATTTCGCTAATTTGTACCCAAAACAACTTCGATGAGAAGCTCTAGCAACTAAGTCTTGCACTGCCTGCTTACTCGGAAATTCTTGACCTATTTCCAAACTCATGCCATCATCCCATTCATCCACATACCCATATCCAAGAATAACCCGCTGAACCTCAACATGATCATCAAAAGCAGAGCCAACACCGTCATTCTCATTATCACCATCACCGACGTTAACATCTCCTCTCTGCTCCTTGTCTTGTTGAGGTGGTTCTTTCTCTGCTTGTTCTTGCGTTTGTTCTTTCTCCAAATACAGAGTTATCATACCTGCGTTGTTAACCTATCCAACAGAACTTCCCATTTCACTAGCTAACAATACCTCCACATTCAACACGCTTCTACATTGCTCTTTATCCATCGAATTTAGGTAAGCATGAACATCCTCGTTGTCGAAGACATCTTCTAGGTTTAAACACCATTGAAATGTAACTCAGTTTCAGTTTGCTCGTACATGCATCAATAGCAATCTTCCTACATATCCTCTCCACTAAAACAGAGTGAGTTATCTCTTCCATAGATGTCTTAAACATTAAACTGTAGCTGCGATCTTCTTCTCTCGGAATCCATCGAGGAGGCTCTCCATTCTCTGAATAATATTCGCCAACCTCAAATAGGATGTTCGTGTAACATATTCCGTTCATGATCTGCAAAAGAAAAACAGAAAACATGACAACATTGCAAAACTCAGTTACTATATGTAATCGTTGACTCATAGGTTCAAATCAGAGACACATTGCCATTCATCATGTCATCTTGTTCCAAACTCAATTACTAGTTGAATTAGTTGTACCCACTAACGCATTTTATCCCGTTTCAGTCGATGGCTTAAATCCAATCTAAAACACCGAAATCCATTGGGAATCTGATTTCAAATCACATTCGTATGAAATTAAACATAAACAGAGAGAAGAACGGAAGAAGAACGCACCAGAGATTCGAATCTACAATGGCAATAGAGAGATTCGAATTCAATGCGTGCTACAATGCCACATATCGAGCTGAGTTCAGCTATGGAGGCGACGGCGAACCGAGCTGAGGGAGGAGCTCGAGCTTCTCTCTTTTTTTTTTGTTTAATTTCGCGATTTATCCAGCTCCAACCCGCTTTCGACCCGACATCTATTGACAGCATCCCATTGGCTGATTTTTCCCCGAATTGAAGCAATTTCATTGGTTCGATTTACATTTTCTTGTTGAATTATTTTTACATGCCGCGTCAGCTTCATTAATGGCATTCTCGTAATATTGAGATGACACGAGACTAAGCAAGATTCGAGGAGACCAAATGTGATTTTTGTTTTTGTAGTAAGACTACTTTAGACTTGCGCCCCCGATTAAGACCCGATTACAACTAAACCGGATTTTCTAAACTAATTAACTCTAAAATCCCCAAATCGCAAACCCTAAATCAGAACATCCTCTTTCTACATGATATCTTTTGTGATTAATCCTCAGGTACCTTCGATTTCTTTTTCGTTGATGGCTCCTTTCTGTATATAAGATTTTGAATGCAAAGAATTCTCTCACACCATTTTTTTGGTCTCACTTAATCTCCTTGTAATCATAGCTTCCAAAATAAGATTCTATAGAGATTCCTGTCCCCATCGAAAGCTAGCGACGATGGTGAAATCATTCACTTTCATATTTTCTTCATCGTAGCCAATTCCAGAATCCGACATTTCTCATCTGTTTCCGCCATGTCAATTCTTGACTCCATCGTCTGTCTATAAATCCAGTCATGTCTCACTTTCAGTGAGTCGCTCATTATAAAATGGAATTGAATCTCGGAATCATGAGTTAAAGCCGATTATCAGCAAATGTACTTTCGATTTGGGTCTGCTCTTGTTTGCGATGGAGAAGGTTAGTACACTCTCTGAACAAATTACTTCATTATTTAGTTGATTGAATAATCTTTGACTATTGTGTGAATTAGTTCTCTTTACTGCCCAAATTCATTATCTCAGATGGTTTATTTGATACCTACTTAATATTCAAAGAGAATTCCTTTGGATATTAGTTTGTTCCCTTCTGATGCTAAAGTACTACATTTTCTTGCTAAAGTACTATCTTAATATCTCTAGGAGTCTTTTGGATATTAGTTCTAAAAGATAGGTATTCAACCTTTTTTGGTTTTGTTGCAGATACGACATGTGGAACACTGGGGTGGTAATGTTAGAGATCATTTTAGGATCACCGAATGTTTTTGAGATTTGTTCTATTACAAATGCCCTTATGTGTGAACATGTAAAAACCTTTTCTCTTGTGTAGCCATCAAAAACAGTTGTTTAAAGTATGTGTTTTACTGACTGATTTCTAGATTCGCTTGAATATGAGTTTTACGTTTTGCACCAATTTCTCTTTTCTTCCAGTTAGGCATATCACGTAAATGAGTTTGTTTACACGGAAATAAAACGGTCTGGTATGCCTAATTTCTTCCAAGGTACTGTTGGTCTGTTTCCCTGTAGAATTTTGTCACCGAAGAAGGTTTAGAATCTTTAGATCTTGCCGTACATCACATAAGTTCTGATTTGAATGGAACTAATTATAGTAAATTTGCTGAAGTTGGTTTTTCATCGAAGTTTTAAGAAAAGCTTATTTGTGTTTGTTTATGTGCAAGATTTGTATTATTCTTTTTTTTTTCTTCTTTTTTTCAAGACGAATAAGGTATGCTTTCTTCGTTATGGTTGCTTGCATAAGCCTGTGTTTTCATGCCCTGCAAGACATATTGAGATGAAAATTTCATAATCTAAATATTTATAAAGTCTCTAACATCACGTTGACTTGCATTTTATTCTGCTCGGATCAGCTCCATTTGTCCAGATGCGGAAGAGTTGGTCTGTATTGTCCTCATCATATTCTAGTCACAATCAAACAAACAAAAAAACAAAAACACGTTGTTAGTAAGTAGTCTGGAACCCACAATAACCATCTTTAACATAATACTAGATGATGCGCAGGGAAAAATTAGTTATTTTAAAATTTTGCATTTTGAAAACAAATTATTATTTGATGGATATGTCATATTATTTTAGATAAGTATTTTTTATGTTTTATTACCCTTTATTCATCTTTGATAAGAAGTATATGTTTTCCACTTTTGATTATAACTATTCAAGTTTTTATGTTAAATAACAGGTAAATATTTGGTTCTTGATTAATATATCATCTAACTGTAAATTTTTTTAAATATGAACAAAACAAAACCCAAAATTATATTAGAATAAACAGATGAAGAAAAAAATAAAATATGAAAAGTTATGGCATTCTCCAACAAACTTAAAAAGTATGTAAATGAACACACTTGATGTTCTTTTATAAAACCAAACAGATACAAATAAATCTGAATAGAGTTTTACTTTAACCATATATGGTTTAATTTTGTGCTTTTAATATTGGAAATCACATACTCCACGTTAAAGATTACGTAGTCTAAACCCATACTCCACGTTTGCTGCATTGCTATCAGTAGCGCATTTGCTTCTGCCTCAAGTGATGAGTTTGAAATCCCCAAATTAGTTGTTCCCCATGAAAAAGCTACTCCATTGTGATCACGAATAATCCATCCCGCCATCGACTGTTGTGAGTGTAAATCATAGCTGGCATCAAAGTTACATTTAAAGTAACCAAGTGAAGGCTTCTGCCAGGGTAATTTTGTGCTTATTCAACTTATTTTCTGTATTAAAGATAATATATAGTTGATTAAAACATAAACCAAATTCGTCACGATTTTATTTTGGATATTCAAATTAACAAACTCACATTTGAAGAACTAAGACAATAATATATAGTTCTAACAGAAAATCATTTTTTTTTTTCAAAACGTAAAAGTAATAGAATGTGTATAATTTACACTTAACTTGTTCTTCTAGTGGTTTAAGAGAAATTCCAAAGTCGACGTCCTTACTTGAATTCAGCATCTTGAGAATATGTCTCTTGAAAGGTTCTGTAATATATTCCAAAAGAAATTCATTTTTTTTTTATTGTAATGCATGTTCAGATCAATAAAAAAGGCTAATTACCAATTAGGTTTTCTACCATTGACGTGGTTTTCCAAAGTTCCTTACACAAATCTGCAGCATCCAAAAATAAAATAACAATTAAACATTTATAAATTAAAATAAAATAATAATTGAAACATAACAAAACTGCAAGATGAATTGTGTATTGTGCCATTGTGGTGTAAAGCTATGGTGAAAATAGTTGTGTTTATATAGATGAATGAAGAATACTGTAGAAGTTTCTTAATATTTATTCTAAAAAATCCACAATTATGATAAATCAAATACTAAATATTTCTTTTCTCAATTACATATACATTTTTCAGGAATGTTCCATGAATATAATATTTACTCAAGATTGTAATCTTAATTGTTCAACGAATATTTAATTATTAGATATAATTTAGCTTTCAAT
The DNA here is from genome assembly GCA_900406535.1 of Noccaea bulbosa. Classification (NCBI taxonomy): domain Eukaryota; kingdom Viridiplantae; phylum Streptophyta; class Magnoliopsida; order Brassicales; family Brassicaceae; genus Noccaea; species Noccaea bulbosa. Next base: position 7,377 of record OVBJ01000733.1, on the reverse strand, counting down.
GCTTATATATTCTAAAAAGGGAAACTTTTATATAACTCTAATTTAACAAAAAGCGAATATTTGTCTTATTAGGAAGATAGATTTAAATGTTTATATCTTCTCCATAACAAAGGAAAGTTTATTTAATTCTCGTTTAAATCCTCCCAAAAAAGAATGTTTTATTTAACTCTTATTTAAAAATAAAAAAAAACGAAATTGGGTCAACATTTTTTTTGTTTTTGTTTGGCAATTAATTGTTAGATTCACAGCGGGTCAGTTTTTTTTTAAAAGTGGGTCAAATTCAGATCCACGTCCTTTTTTAGTTTGGCAACATGAATAACAAAAATAAATAATAAAAAAATAAAATGGTTATGAACTCGCCATATCAGCTTTTCAACTTCCTCTTTCTTTAATATACTGTAGGATAGTTTATAAAAAGATTGAGCATGTATTCCTTTATTATAAGGTAATCTTACATTTTTGTCTGTTAGATTCATCTCCAGTGTATGTCCAGCCGCTGCCGTGTATTACTTCCAAACATGAAGAAGCTTGACTTGGATTCGCCAACCTAAAAAGAAAGGCATCAAAGTCTATCAAGGTATGTTAAACAGAGAGGAGCCGCCATTAAAATTCACCTAAAATTTTCTTGAGCGATTGCTTCTGCTTCTGTGACTGAGTTTTTTGTTTTGTGTTTTTTCGGTGATCCTATTAATTATATTTATAGTGTTGCACCATGAGAGGTAGGTTAGGGTTTACGAATTCCTCACCACGTAAACGATATCCTATGATTTGGCAATTTCGTTCCTTTTGTTTTTATTTTTGAACTTTCGAATATTCAAGTTTCCATAGATAATTTCACAGCTATTATTTAGGGATATTTTTACCTATTTACTACCAATTACTCATATCATCTTCTTTCCCATTTTTGAATTGAGTTTAGCATAATATAAGGTTTGTTTAATGTGTTTCCGATTTTATTGCCTAATATATAGAATTCTTGAAATCTGCTTGCCTAACGCTCTTTATTTTTCTCGTTTGATACGCAGGAAGGAATCGGTTTGATTTCTGATAACCAATTAACCTACCGGCCGGTCTGTTTTAAGTTGCATCAAAGGATCCACGCGTTGTTTCCTTGATTCAGGTCGGGTTAATTTCTTGATTTCTTTGTTAATTTCGGGTTAAAACCTGTTTGGACAAGGGATATCTCTTTGTTAAGTTGAAATCGTTAAGTTGTTACTCTCTTTTAATAGTATAGACTAGATCTGGATCCGTGCTTGAGAAGCACGGGATGTTGTAATTTTTGATAATAAAACTTTAAGTATTCATATTGTAAATGTAAATAATAGTATATTTATGAGATATATTGATAACTTAGTATTATTAAACTATCTAAGTATGAGATAAAATATGTGATCATTAATTTTTTGGGTTATGTATTATTGTTGGACCTGGATTCCACACCTGGAATCCAGCCCGCAAGGGCCCATTACCTTGATTCAAGATTGAAGTTCAGGCCCACTCAAGCCCAGTAGGAAGACCTCGAGCCCACAAAGCAACTCCGTCGAAACCCAGCTAAATGCCATCCGAGCTATTCTGGTTGATGTAAAGACGAGCTCCAGCTCAATCGAGAACCGGGTCGGCGCAACGAAGAAAGACAAAGTCAAAGAAGATCTCGTTCAAATCCGGTCTGGTCCGAGATCACCGGTATTATTAGCTGCACGTGGCGAGATATGCGGAGGTGGATCGCAGCTGTTTCTGGAGCTATAAAAAGAGCTGGAAGTCAGTCGGATAAGTGACTTCCTTTTTTTCCGGACATTTTTCACCTGAATTAGACTGAGAAATTATCTTATTCTTTCTGATTCATCTTGTATTTTTCTTCTGAAAACAGCTCATTCTCTCTTCTGAGAATTCATTGTAACCATTTTCATTTGATAAATACAAATCCACTTAGCCAAATCCTTGCTTACGATTCATTCGACTTACATCAAAATCTAGCCCTAAATCTCCCTAAGTTTCTTCCTTACAAAACCTATAAATTTTGAGTGTAGTTTTTAGCACCCACATTTTGGCGCCGACTGTGGGGAAGAAACATAGATTTTTTTTCAGACTTCTGGCCCACCTATGAGCTCGCAGACAACCGGCATAAACGCCCCGAGCTCAAATCCAAACGAGACGAGAGCACAACCAACTGCACCGCTCCCATCTCCACCTCTGAGGCCACCTGGTACCGAACTAGTTAGACCTAGATGGTTTGGCGCATCAGCTTTTGCCTCGAACTCACATACAATGCCACAGTTCAAGAATCAGTGTGGCGCAACTTACAGTTCACAGCCCTCCGCAGCAGCGCGAGAGCACGGAAACGGGAATTACCAGCAATTCCCCAGCTCGAACGATCAATCCGATCGAGCTCAATTTCAGTGAGCTATCGATCCAATCAATCGAGCTCCGCCCATTCCGATCCCTACAGATCGGATCTTTGTCGAACCGCGTAATCTCGTCGACAGCGAATCTTTTGAAAGGTTCCAAGATCGAACAGACCTCGCGTTTCAGCAAATGAGCTTGATGTTTCACCAAGCAACGAGCTCAGCTCCTGATATCGACAGAGTGATAAGAGAGTCGCAACGAACTCCTTTCTCATTCAGGATTGCTAACACCTATATTCGAGATACCAGCAAACTGCGTATCCCAGAATACTCTGGTAACAGCGATCCGCAAGCTTATATTCGAGCTTTCAACCTCGCAATATCCCGAGCTCAATTTTCTCCGGAAGAAAGAGAAGCAGGTTACTGCAGACTCTTCGCCGAGAACTTAGTCCGACCAGCTCAAGAATGGTTCGCAACTCTGGATGAAAACTCAATAGACGATTTCAACCAGCTCGCGTCAGCATTCCTAAAACAATATTCGATCTTCATCGAATCTAAAGTTACGGAAGCCGACCTCTGTAGACTTTCACAAGCTCCAAACGAAACACTTCGATCTTACATTGACAGATTCAAAGCAGTCAAAGCTAAGATCACAAACCCTAACGAGGCAGTAGCTCTACTCGCCCTCAAAAACAACTTGTGGTACGAATCAAAGTTTAGAGAAGAACTAACTGTTCGACCTACGACTTCACTAGATGACGCGCTACATCGCGCTTCCGCATTCGCTACTCTCAAAGAAGACACCTTTGCGGCGGTTCAATGANCCCCTTTGCGGCGGTTCAATGAAATCCTTGGTCCCCCCCCCCCCCCACCCGCTCCTAGAAAGGCTATGAGCTCTAGCTCACGCCCGACCTCCCAGACTTGAGGGGGGAGTAGAGCATTCTAACAGAAGCTCGATAGATTCACCACAACAACTTCAACCCGGATCCAAGAGCATTGCGATCTCTTGCTTACGCAGACTTCACAAGCTCTCGGGGGGAGTAGAGCCACCTACCCCAAAACGAATTGATTTCATTTGCGGTGGCTCGAAAATGTGTAAAGACTCGATTAACTCGATCAAAGCACATCAACGACGGGTCGAATCTTCTGGACAGATACGTCCCCTAGACGGACCCGATCACGAAATCAAATTACGAGAAAGCGAAACACTCCCACTCGATAAACCCCAAGACGACGCACTCGTAATCGAGCTCGCAATAGCTGGATTCGAGCTGACAAGAGTCATGAGAGACACTGGAAGCTCAGTAGATGTCCTATTCTACGACGCCTTCAAACGAATGGGTTTCGAAAACTCCGCACTCCTAGGAGGCCGCACACCCCTAACTGGTTTCGCCGGAGAAACGACCTACTCCCTGGGAACTATTCAGCTCCCAATCAAAGCTGGCGGTATAATGAAAACAATCGACTTCGTAGTCGTAGATCGCCCCGCGCCGTTCAATGCCATCCTCGGCAGGTCGTGGCTCTACACCATGAAAGCAGTTGCTTCTACGTACCACCAATGCGTTAAGTTCCCTACACCTTGAGGAACCAAAACAATTCGCGGTTGCCAACGAGCTTCCCGAGATTGCTACATGGGCAGCTACTTGCAAGCTGAAAAATCGCCCGTATAGCAATTACAGAAAGAAGACGAGCTCGCAGTTCGCCAGATCAAACATAACAAAGATCCATCCGTCTACGAACCTCGCAAATACCTAGTCACTCAGGTTTGCATCGATGACGTCGACCCCGAAAGGCGCGTAGGCATCGATATCGACCTCGCAAAACCAATCCGTGACGAGCTAATTGCTTTCCTAAAAGAAAACATTAGCACCTTCGCATGGTCCACCGCGGACATGCACGGGATTGATACTAAGATCACGTCACACGAGCTGTATGTAGATCTCACGTTCAAACCCATGAAACAAAAACGTCGAAAACTCGGCCCAGATCGGGCTAAAGCAGTGAACGACGAAGTCGACCGACTACTCAAAGTAGGCTCAATCAGAGAGGTAAAATACCCCGATTGGTTGGCCAACCCGGTAGTTATCAAGAAGAAAAACGGAAAGTGGAGAGTCTGTATCGACTTCACAGACCTCAACAAGGCCTGTCCCAAAGACAGCTACCCACTTCCTCATATAGACCGCTTAGTCGAGGCTAGAGCCGATCACCAACTCCTGTCCTTCATGGATGCGTTTTTCGGGTATAATCAGATCAAAATGAACCCGGAAGACCAGGAAAAAACAGCATTCAAAACGGACCGAGGTACTTACTGCTACAAAGTGATGCCATTCGGTCTGAAAAACGCGGGAGCGACATACCAGCGCCTCGTAAACAAAATGTTCGCCGATCAGCTCGGCAAAACAATTGAGGTATACATAGACGATATGCTAGTCAAATCTTCTAAGGAAACTGACCATGTCGCACAGCTCAGGGAATGCTTCGCCATACTCAACAAATACGGCATGAAGTTAAACCCGGCTAAATGTACATTCAGAGTCCCTTCTGGAGAATTCCTCGGTTACCTGGTAACCGAACGCGGAATCGAAGCAAACCCAAAACAAATCTCCGCTTTCCTTGATATGCCTTCCCTTAAAAACACTAGGGAAGTGCAAAGGTTAACCGGCCGAATAGCAGCCCTTAACAGGTTCATTTCCCGGTCAACCGACAAGTGTCTTCCGTTTTACCAGCTCCTTTGAGGAAATGAAAAATTCTCCTGGGACGAAAAATGCGAAGAAGCTTTCAAACAGCTCAAAACTTACCTCAACGAACCTCCCATACTGGCCCAACGAGTAGAAGGAGAATCATTGTACCTTTACATCGCAGTCTCATCTGCAGCGGTCAGCGGAGTCCTAGTTCGCGAAGAGCTAAACGAACAAAGACCGATCTTTTACGTAAGTAAATCTCTGATCGACGCCGAAACTAGATATCCAGCTATGGAAAAACTAGCCTTAGAAATTGTAATGTCCGCTAGAAAGCTGCAACCTTACTTCCAGTCACACATAATCATCGTGATGACCTCGCAACCCTTGCAAACTATGCTACATAGTCCAAGTCAATCTGGACGACTAGCTAAATGGGCTATCGAGCTTAGCGAGTACGACATCGAATATCAAACCAGAACCTGCACTAAGGCCCAGGTCTTAGCAGATTTTATGATCGAGCTGACACCGGAAGCCGCTGACGACACCACCCTCTCCAAAACTTGGACACTCTTCGTAGACGGAGCTTCGTCCAAATAAGGAGCTGGCGTCGGAATCAAACTCACATCTCCAACTGGAGAAGTCATCGAACAATCGTTCAGACTCGGATTCGTCGCCTCTAACAATGAGTCCGAATACGAGGCACTCATTGCCGGACTCCGCCTTGCAATCGTAATCAGAGTCAACGAGATAAGCGCATTCAGCGACTCTCAGCTCGTTACTAGCCAGTACAGCGGCGAGTACGAAGCAAAAGAGGAGCGCATGGAAGCCTATCTAAAAATAGTTCGAGATCTAGCTGAACAATTCAGCAAATTCGAACTAACAAGGGTACCGAGGGGCAAGAATACTTCGGCTGACGCCTTAGCAGCCCTCGCCTCCACTTCCGACCCAACTGTAAGACGAGTGATTCCAGTCGAAGGCATAGACAAACCTAGCATCGACAACGCTCTTAAATCTGACAATATAAACCCGACTCGTTCTCAAACTAGACAATCCCAAGATCCGGTACCATCTACCTTGGAGCCTGATTCCGAGGAAGAAGAACCTGCCGAACAGAGGCCGGGAACTAGGTATATCGATCCGGACTCCTCGCAAAACACGAAAGAATCCACGATCCATACCGTCCCTTCCGCTCTGGCAAAAGAACCTACCTTAAAGGAAGAGTTCGCCGCGAGACCCGACTGAAGAACCCCTATCATTGAGTACATCCAGCTCGGAGCAGTCCCCAACGATAAATGGGCATCTCGCAAACTACAAGCCCATAGCTCGCATTATTGCGTAATCGAGAACTGATTATATAAGCAAAGCCTAATCAAACCATACTTAACGTGTGTTCATGGCGAATAAGCCTACACTGTAATGCACGAGACTCACGAAGGACCTTGCGGAAGTCACTCCGCAGGCCGAGCCCTCGTCATCCAGATTAAAAAGCTAGGCTACTTCTGGCCAACAATGATAGCAGACTGCGAGCAGTACTCAAAGAGATGCGATAAATGCCAAAGGCATGCGCCAAGCATCCATCTCCCAGCTGAAACGCTTTCGTCGATCTCTTCACCTTATTCTTTTATGAGGTGGTCTATGGACATAGTAGGACCTATGGTCTCCTCTGGACCAAAGCAATTCCAGTAACTAATAGTCCTGACTGACTACTTCACTAAATGGATTGAGGCCAACCCATACCAACAAACAACCGAACTCGAGGTCCGGAAATTCATCTGGAAAGATATTATCTGCCGACGCAGGCTCCCATTCGAGATCGTGACAGATAACGGATCTCAGTTCATATCCCAAACATTCAGAGACTTCTGCAAGAAGTGGAAAATACGTGTAACGTCTTCCACACCTCATTATCCGCAAGGAAACGGGCAAGCCGAAGCAACAAACAAAACTATCTTGAGTAAGCTCAAGAGAAGGCTCGACTCCAGAAAACATAGGTGGTCCGAAGAGCTCGCAGCGGTTCTTTGGGCTTGCCGAACTACACCTCACAAAGCTACCCATGAGACCCCCTTCTCATTAGCTTACGGAGTAGAGGCTATCATCCCAACTGAAACTTTCGTTCCAAGCCTTTGTGATAGGTCAAAGTTTTCCCTAATATTCTGCTGCAAGTGCACAGCGAATCAATGTAGCAATCAGGGTATCAATCCAAACTTCAAGTGTGTTGCACAGTAAACTTTTAGATTCAAATGTTGCTAAGTAAAATAATATAAATGTAAATGCAAAAATTAGTAAATAAAAGTAGCAGAGATCGATTCGTGAAGTTAAATCAGAGAGACAAACGCTAGGCCTTGGGAAATTCT